>ONZH01026395.1:0-191353 GCA_900303285.1 Rhinella marina | reverse complement strand
TGAAAGTAGCCTAAGGCTAGTTACTGGGAAGGGCATATATACTTTTTTCATTATTGGCACTCACTGCAGAGACATAGCTAACGGCTCATGGGCCCTGGTGCAAGAGTTCAACTTGGGCCCCCCTTCCCTCAGTGCTTTGTGTGTCTTCTTATGCAGCAGAAGGGTCTTTGGGCCCCTCAGGCTCCTGGGCCCGGTAGCGACTGCTACCTCTGCACCCCCCATAGCTACGCCTCTGATATATATATATATATATATACACACACACATACAAGCAGAAAGAGCCGGCTTCGCCTGGGTATATTTTCATCTATTTCTTTTTATGTTTCTGTGTGTCGTTGCAGAGAGAAAGTCAATGTAGCTGACAGAAGTTTATTTTTACCTTCATTTTTTCAATCTCCTTTGGCTGCGGAGTGGGAGTGACCTAACAGAGTCAGGGGCGTGGCTTAGCAAGACACTTCTCATGGGTGTATTTAATCTATTTCATTTAATGTTTCTGTGTGTCGTTGCAGAAAGAAAGTTAACCTCCCACCCATTCCTACAGCTGACAGAAGTTTATTTTTACCTTTATTTTTTCAATCCCAGTTGGCTGCGGAGTGGGAGGGGGGTGTGGCCTGATGGAGTTGGGGCATGGCTTAGCAAGACCTGGGGCGGGGGTTTTAGGTACTTCTTTTAGGGGTGGCCTGAATTAAAGGTAGATACCATGCTTCTTTATGAGGCGGCCATGCAATGGGTAGCAGTGTAAGAAAACTACTACTGAACTGTCTTGGTCTAAAACATAAAAGTTATATTTATGGTAACCGGAATACCTTTACCAGTGTCAGTGAATAGAAATGGCTGGGTTATTACCTGAGCTCCTCAGCTGGCTGCTAATTACCTGGCTGTGTTGTTATGGAAACCTGTTCTCCCTTTGTGTGTCTGTGCAGAGAATGGCAGTTGGGGTTTAAAACCAAAGCTCCCAGGCTAATATTGGCTAATGAAGATCGTATTTTGGGAATATCTCGGGAACGGTACATCCTAGAGAGATGAGACCTGGTCTAAAACCTTCTTGGACACCTGATGTACCTGTGTGCCGAATTTGGTGAAAATCGGTCCAGTACTTTGGTCACGCATAGAGAACAGACAGAAACTCATATTTTATAATATTAAGAGACAGTACAAAAATTTTTTAACATGTTTTTCTTATCAAATATTTTGTTACTCACCCTGCCATATCTCAGCGCAGATCTGGTTAAGACACTCTGGGCATTTAAATTTAAGATCAGACCATTTGTGCTGGATCTGGCCCGGGGTCCGCATGGTGTCGAACTGATGGTGCAAGCCTCGGATCACCTGCTTTATTAAATTTTTCTTATGGAGGTTAGGATGGCGTTGTGTGCTATAATCCCCTTTGTCCATCTACCTGATATAGAGAACAAGAAAAAAAGATATTAGTCTTATTGTGGAGGTTAGTTAGTAACAGACTCTGTACCAGTCTGTCACTAAATTCATGCAGTAGCCGGGTTTGGGGTGACCCGAATGCCACACTAGGTCCCCTGGACAACGTTGAGGTGTCACCGCGTATTGCTGCTCTTCAGAAGGGATGGTAAAGCATGGTGCACCGAAATGGGAACTAAGTCCAGAGAGTCAGGGTCTAGAGTAACCAGGGTGCTTCTTTAGTGGAGGAATTTAGGTGCAAAACAATACAGGCAAGGCATAGGGCTGGCTTCTCCAGTCTCCTCCCTGGCAGAAGAAGGGTTTGATGCTGAAGAAAGGCCTGAGCTAGCTGTCCCTCTCTCTCTCTCTCTCAGAAGGCTGGTACCCTCGCCTAAAGGATGGAGGTCCAGGGTCTGTGGCAGAGTATCCTCGTCTCAGCATCTTCTTCTGGTCACTCAAGTAGTCTGGCAAAGTCTCCCCTTATAAGCACTGTTCCCTAACTGCAGGACAATAGGGGCTCTGACTATTCTCCTTATGCAGTTTCTGGCTGAACTAGAACCTTCTAGTGGGAGGAGTGGAGAAACTCAGTACAAACAAATACAATGTTACAACTCCCGTCTCTCATAGACTTGCATTAGAGCTTCAATGATACAGCTGTGTCATTGCCAATGAGTTTTTCCACACAAAAACAAGTTTTAAGACATAATAACATTGCAGCACCTGGCATTCAAAAAGTCAGTCTGTCTGGTTTTGGTGGTAAACAAGTCTGGCTTTTTCCCTCCAAAATACACTTCTTTAACCCCTTAAGGACAGAGCCCATTTTGGCCTTAATGTCTGGGCCAAATTTCTGAATTCTGACATGCGTCTCTTCAATAAGTAATAACTTTGGGATGGTTTTACAGTTTTTTCGTGGCATATTCTACTTTATGTTAGTAATAGATTTAGGTCGATATGTGCAGTGTTTCCTTGTGAAAAATCCACAATTTCATGAAAAATTGGGGAAAAAAAATTGCTTTTTTTTTTTTTTACTTTAAAATTCTCCTGACCCCCCCTAACCCTCGGCAGGGATTCGCACTACAAAATAGCGCTATCCCCGCCGAGTACATGGGGAGAGTACCTGGTGCCTGCTGTGAATGACTGGTCTGAATAGACCAGCCAGTCACAGCGATCACCATTATGGGGGGGGGCACAGCTCCCCCCAAGGCCTTCACTACAGATAGCTGGCTGTGGCTAACAGCCGCCATCACAGCATGTAAACCTCGCTGCACTGCGCAGCGGGTGTTTACATGCAGGGCATACCGGTACGCCCTGTAGCGCGATCTACCTCGCGCCCTCGACATACCGGTACATCCTTTGTTGCCAAGGGGGTTAAACCTTTTGGTAACTTTGGAAAATTACTAGCTTCTCATTATTAGTTAGAAAGTACCACAATGCTGTGCAAACACAGCGCAAATGAAGAGGATATATCATAACATGCATATGAAATGCTGTTACACACTATTAAACAGTATACAGTAAGTCAGTGCAAGTTAATCCTTTAAAGTGAAATAAACTAAGTGTCACGAACCAGCAGGTGTGGACCCACTGTGCCTCACGCCCTACCTCCTCTAAGGGTGTTGTCTAAGTGAAACCCCTTGATCTTCACAAATACCCCTGATGGTGGGGATAGACTTTCCGAGGGGGAACACCAGGTCGCTACCTCCTGAGGAGGGTCGGGACACGAGGCAGCTGATCCAGGGGGACTAAGAGATACCTGTGAATAGGGCTGCAGTAAACGATTATTTTAGTAATCAAGTAATCTACCGATTAATCGAGTACTCTAATAATAGCTAATTAAAAGAACGTTTACCTTTCTAAATCTAAGTCAGCAGACCTCCCCCCCCGTGCCATCAGTCCTATATGTCATTAGTTACCCCCTGTGCCACCAGGGGCCTCCTGCTTGCCCCCCAGTGCCACCAGGGGCCTCCCCCATTGCCATAAGATGCCACCAGCTTGCTCCCCAGTGCCATCAAGTGCCCCCCAGTTCCACCATCTTGCCTCCCAGGGCCACCAGGTGCCTCCAGCTTGCTCCCCAGTATGCCCCCAGTGCGCCTCCCAGTGGCTCCAGCTTACGCCCCCAGGTGCTTCCAATTTGCCTCCCAGGGCCTCCAGCTTGCTCCCCAGTATCTCCAGCCTGCCCCCCAGTGCCACCAGCTTGCCCCCCCCCTCAGTGCAACCAGGTTCAGTCCTCCCCCACCATCAGTCCTCCCCTGCAGCAGTTAAGATGTAATACTTACATGTCCTGTAGAAGCGCCTCCGTACACACCCCAGCTCTTCCATGGTCCCACGCTGCACATTGGTCATGGCGCAGTGTGACATCGGGTCAAAGTGCAGCGCGGGACCATGGAAGAGCCGGGGCGTGTACAAAGGCGCTTCTACAGTTCATGTAAGTATAACCTGTTAACTGCTGCAGCCGGCAGAGACCACAGAGCGGAAGTAATTTTACTCCCGCTCTGTGGTCACGTGACACAAACGAATCCTCGATGCAGAAAATTTGCATCGAGGATTTTTCTGTGTCGAATTCATCGAGTACATCAATGAATAGTTTCAGCCCTACCTATGAAGGTAGCAGGGTACAACAGTGGTCAACAGGCCGGGTCGTATCCAGGAGAGACAATACAGGACCGAGGGATGAGGCAGAAGCGGAGTCAGACAGGCAAAAGGTCAGGGCAGGTGGCACAGGTACGAAGTCAGGCAATCCGGATCAACAACGAGAGAGACGATACTGACAGGCAGGGATCAAGTAGCAGAGTCTGGAAACTAGCAGAGGTCAGCACACAGGAACATAAGCAGGATGCCACAAAACCTAGAGCAAGAGTAGGACCTTGACACTGAGGCATCTTGCGAGAGGGCTGAGTAACTTAAATAGGTCCAGGGTTGGTCAATGAGGACACGTGACTAACCCACATGACCTAGCATGGTCACCTGATCAAAACACATGATCAAACAGCTCCAGCCCAGAGGGAGTGAAGTAATTCAGGGCTGGAAGGAAACTCTGGAGCGGATCATGGTGCAACAGCACTACACAACCAGGGCTCAGGACTGCAGTGGTGAATGGAAACCACAAGCAGCAGCTCACCGCTGGACACGACGCCCAGAACGGCAGCGGTAAGCAGGGGTACAGCGGCGCACAGCAGCCGTTGTTACAGTAAGGAGTTGATGAGTTTGCATGGGGTAATGGACAAATGTTCAGACTTCAAAGTACCCTTGTTCTAAGGCACTACATTTATGCAGATTGTACTTATGTTGGTTTATATTTCTGTTAGGCTATGTTCACACTTTCATTATAGTCTCCTTTTACACTCCCTGTCATAGTTTTTGTCAGATATCACGGCAAGAATAACATGCAGCGGTTTTTGTGTGGCCGATTTTTGGCATATTTGCTGGGTAGCCATCCCATTATAGCCTACGGCGTCCATCAGGAAGGCGGTAGTATCTGGCAATGCCGGATCTGGAGAACTCCGGAGTCCCCTGTGGCAAGTGTGAAAGTAGCCTAAGTCAATGGGGTCCATCAGTCACTGTTTATATCTGCCACACAATAGATTCAGCAGAGTATCAAGGCTTTCATTACAAACCAAAGCCAAAGTACATCTGTCATCCACATATACAGAGCTTTGTTCTAGTACCTTGTCTATACCCTTTGCTTGGTTGTGATAGCACACTTATAGCATGTACCAATCTTAGTTTTTACCACCATATCCATGCCCAATACTTGGTTCATTTACCATCTCTATACAGTATGCTTGGTTGCTGTATTTACTGTATGTACTGAGTTTGGTTGCATTACTCACCTGAGTAGTTTTTCTTTTTCTTTTATCATATCTATGTGATGAGCTTGGTCAGGGGCGGACACAGACAGCAGAGGGCCCCCCCTCCCCAAACCACACATACAGACATAAACATAATCCTGGAAGACCAAGGAACATATAAGGACCAGGAGCGCAGTGCTGGCCCAGGAAGCAACAAGTACAGTACCAATGAAAAAGGGGGGAAAATGAATAAAACAATAGATACAGTGACCCCTTAAAAGCTACACGGTGCTTTTGGTCAATAATGTGTCGTGCAACCAAGAATCACAGAAGCGAGTTTAAATGAATGGGATCGCGGTGTGACCTTGAAGTTTCTTAAAATCACAATCAAAAAGTCACAAGAAATTCAGCAGGTTGGATTTCTTGTGACCGTCAGGTCAGTAGGCCCCAATTACTGTTTACTAGTTGTGATGATAGTGTAGTGTCCACTGCAGTCTTAGGCTGCAACAATGTGGTCTGAAGCCAACATACACACAGACTGTCACATATGCAGACACTGTCATACACGCAGACTGTCACACACACACAGACTGTCACATATGCAGACACTGTCATACATGCAGACTGTCACATATGCAGACACTGTCATACATGCAGACTGTCACATATGCAGACACTGTCACACACACACAGACTGTCACATATGCAGACACTGTCACACACACACACACAGACTGTCACATATGCAGACACTGTTCATACATGCAGACCTGTCACATTATATGCAGACACTGTTTACACACACAGACTGTCACATATGCAGACACTGTCACTGTCACACACACACAGACTGTCACATATGCAGACACGTCACAATGTCACCACAGACTGTCACATATGCAGACATGTCATACACACAGACTGTCACATGCAGACACTGACATGCACATACCACAGCAGACTGTCACATATGCAGACACTGTACACACAGACTGTCACACACACACACACACAGCACTGTCACATGCAGACACTGTCATACACTGCATACACACAGACTGTCACATATGCAGACACTGTCACATACACACAGACTGTCACATATGCAGACACTGTCACACACACACACACAGACTGTCACATATGCAGACACTGTCACACACACACAGACTGTCACATATGCAGACACTGTCATACACAGACTTCACATATGCAGACACTCTACATACACAGACTGTCACATATGCAGACACTGTCACATCACACACAGACTGTCACATATGCAGACACTGTCACATACACACAGACTGTCACATATGCAGACACTGTCACATCACACACAGAGACTGTCAACATATGCAGACACTGTCACACACACACACAGACTGTCACATATGCAGACACTGTCATACACACAGACTGTCACATATGCAGACACTGTCAGACACATCACACACACAGACTGTCACATATGCAGACACTGTCACATACACACCAGACTGTCACATTATGCAGGACACTGTCACACACTGTCACACGCAGACTGTCACATATGCAGACACTGTCAATCACACACACACAGACTGTCACATATGCAGACACTGTCACACACACACGCAGACTGTCACATATGCAGACACTGTCACACACAGACACATATGCAGACTGTCACATATGCAGACACTGTCACACACACACACACACAGACTGTCACATATGCAGACACTGTCATACACACAGACTGTCACATATTGCAGACACTGTCAACACGCAGACTGTCACATATGCAGACACTGTCACACAAACACAGACTGTCACATATGCAGACACTGTCATACACGCAGACTGTCACATATGCAGACACTGTCATACACGCAGACTGTCACATAATGCAGACAGTCACATATGCAGACACTGTCATACACGCAGTCTGTCACATATGCAGACACTCTCATACACGCAGACTGTCACATATGCAGACACTGTCACACACACAGACTGTCACATATGCAGACACTGTCATACATGCAGACTGTCACACACGCACACAGACTGTCACATATGCAGACACTGGTCATACACGCAGACTGTCACATATGCAGACACTGTCCACACACACAAAACTGTCCACATATGCAGACACTGTCACACACACACAGACTGTCACATATGCAGACACTGTCACACACACACAAACTGTCACATATGCAGACACTGTCACCCACACACACAGACTGTCACATATGCAGACACTGTCATACACGCAGACTGTCCACACACACACAGACTGTCACATATGCAGACACTGTCATACACGCAGACTGTCACACACACACACAGACTGTCACATATGCAGACACTGTCATACATGCAGACTGTCACATATGCAGACACTGTCACACACACACACAGACTGTCACACATGCAGACACTGTCATACATGCAGACTGTCACATATGCAGACACTGTCATACACGCAGACTGTCACACACACACACAGACTGTCACATATGCAGACACTGTCATACATGCAGACTGTCACATATGCAGACACTGTCATACACGCAGACTGTCACATATGCAGACACTGTCATACACGCAGACTGTCACATATGCAGACACTGTCATACACGCAGACTGTCACACACACACAGACTGTCACATATGCAGACACTGTCATACACGTAGACTGCCACACACACACAGACTGTCACATATGCAGACACTGTCATACATGCAGACTGTCACATATGCAGACACTGTCACACACACACACACACAGACTGTCACATATGCAGACACTGTCATACACGCAGACTGTCACACATGCAGACACTCACATACACACAGGCTGTCACACATGCAGACACTGTCACACACACACACAAAGACTGTCACACATGCAGGCAGACACACAGACTGTCACATATGCAGACACTGTCACACACACACAGACTGTCACATATGCAGACACTCTTACACATGCAGGAACTATTTTACACTACATTACATACAGATCCCTTCCTCACCTCCTGGCTCTGTACTGTTTTTCTGGTGTCCTAAGCCAGGCTCTTCCCTCTCAGCAGCAGGCTCAGGCTCCTCCCCCTCTCAGTAGCCGGGCTCCGTCTCCACAGAGTAGCAGTGGGTCCTTCCTTCCTTCCAGCAGAGCTGCCTCATTGGATGCCAGCCTGTCAGCGCTGGTGAGTGACAGTTTTTAGACCAATCAGCACTCCTGGTCAGTAAGGCTGGGTCCACAAGGTTCTATCTTCCAGAAAATCGCGGCAAAATGCGGTGTTTTTTTGCCGCGATTTTGTAAAAAACGGACCCTGTGGACACAGCTTTACTGACCAGGAGTGCCCCTGAGCAGCACATTATCTTTTAGTCTGAAGTTCAGGAGGGGGGCCCCATTCATGAGTGGACCAGTCCAAGCTTTATGGGCCCCCTCACACGCTGGCCCCTGTGCAGCTGAACCGGCTGCACAGGCGGTATGTCCACCCCTGAGCTTGGTTCACTCTGAGTTTGTAGACTGAATTTAAAATTATCTTTTGGTCCTGGTAAACGGGAACAAAACAATACTCATTTGCCGCTAAGCAAAGAAAACCAATATACTGACCCTGTAAGTAGTGTTGAGCTAATCGAAGCATCCGAAGTGGAATTCGATCCAAAGTTTAAGAAAGATTCATCCTCGTGATCAAGCTGGGAGTACACGATGACGTTATCACCAGGGGCGGACACAGACAGCAGAGGGCCCCTGTGCAAGGAATGTACCTGGGCCCCCAACCCTATGGCCAGTTGTGATGACATTTTCACTGCCGGGTCCAGTCAATGTAGACAGGGCGCAGCAGTTGCAAAGAAATCGGAGCCTCTAGGTGGAATGGTTACACCCCCGTTGCTTCTAGAGGCTCATTTGCTGTAAAGCGTGGGGCAAAGGCTGTTTTGTTTACAGTTCTAGCAGTGTTCTCGGTGACATCACTGGGCGGCTTTATAGGCTAGGGCAGCACTAACACCCATCCATTGGTGCCGGTGACTTCACCGGGCTCACTGCTAGCCCCCACACACACACACACACACCATAGTACCCCTACAGCGCCCTCAGTACTAATAGGGCACCCCTAATAGAAATTAGGCCAATCTATAAGGCACTCCTATGGAGACCTCAGTAGTAATGCCACCACCACTGCCCACAGTATTTACAATGTTCCCTGCAGTGCCGCCTATAATTATAATTAGAGATGAGCGAACGTGCTCGTAACGAGCACTGTACCGCTTGGCTCCCCTGCGCTCGCATGGGCGCAGGCAGCCGCTTCCGTCGGGTGAGGAGGACGGAAAAATCCAAACTATGGGAAAGACACCTTGTGGATGTTTGGCATATAATCCACCTCCGTGCCACAGATTATACTGTACATACTGTACTTCTCCTCAGTACATGGCTCCTATCAGCACCTGGATTATCTATTTATTACTAAAGAACACCTTAAACTGTGTTTGGAGGGGGATATAGGTTCCATTCATCAACTTCCCTATATATATATGTCCATTGCAATGCCCAGACAGCCCAACAGACCGATAAAATGGAGCCTGAATTAATACATTCTGGGTAATCCAGACACAAAGGAACTTCTCTCAAAACTAATTGAAGACTACTTTTCTCTTAACAAGACGCCAGACATCAGTCCTCAAACTCTTTGGGGGACCCATAAAGCCTACATAAGAGGCCAATGCATTAGCATTGGAGCACATATTAACCCCTTAAGGCCGAAGCTACTTTTACACTTAATGCCGAAGCCACATTTTTTAAATCTTCCATGTGTCACTTTATTAATTCATAGCTTTGGGATTCTTTCACCGATTCGACTGATTCCAAGATTGTTTTTTCGTGACATATTGTACTCCACGACAGTGGTAAATTTGAGTCAATATAAATCACCTTTATTTATAAAAAAATCCTAAATTTACAGAAAATTTGGAAAAATGTGTAATTTTCAAACTTTGAATTTCTCTGCTATTAAGGCAGATAGTGATCCCTCACAAAATAGTTATTACTTTACATTTCCCATATGTCTACTTTATGTTGCCATCATTTTGTAGATGTAATTTTATTTTTTGGGGATGTTAGAAGGCTTAGAATTTTAGAAGCAATTCTTAAAATTTTTAAGAAATTTTCCAAAACCATTTTTTTAAGCACCAGTTCAGTTCTGAAGTCACTTTGTGGGGCTAACATAATAGAAACCACCATAAATTACCCCATTTTAGAAACTACACCCCTCAAGGTTTTCAAAACTAATTTTACAAACTTTGTTAACCCTTTATGTATTCCACAAGATTTAAAGGAAAATTGAGATGACATTTCAAAATTTCACTTTTTTTTGCAGATTTTCCATTTTAATCAATTTTTTCCTGTAACACATCAAGGGTTAATAGCAAAAAAAACCTCAAAAACTATTACCCTGATTCTGCGATTTACAGAAACACCCCGCATGTGATTGTAAACTACTGTATGGGTGCATGGGCAAGCGCAGAAGGAAAGGTGCGCCAGATGGTTTTTGGAGGGCGAATTTTGCTGGACTGGTTTTTAGACACCATGTCCCATTTGAAGCCCCCCCGATGCACCCCTACAGTAGAAACAACTAAAAAGTGCCCATATTTTGGAAACTAAGGGATAAGGTGACAGTGTTATTGATACTATTTTGGGGTACATATGATTTTTGATTACACTTTTTGCTAGGCAAGGTAAACAAAAATGGCTGTTCTGGCTCAGTTTTTTTTTTACTGTGTTCACCTGAGGGGTTAACTAATGTGATATTTTTGTAGAGCAGGTTGTTACGGACGTGGCAATACCTAACATGTATAGTTTTTTTATTTATTTAAGTTTTACACAATAATATAGTTTTTGAAACAACAAAATCGTGTTTTAGTGTCTCTATTGTCTGAGAGCTGTAGCTTTTTTATTTTTTGGGCAATTGTCTCAGGTAGGGCCTCATTTTTTGCGGGAAGAGGTGACGGTTAGATTGGTACTATTTTGAGGGGTATATGCCTTTTTGATCGCTTGGTATTACACTTTTTGTGATGTAAAGTGACAAAAAAATTGCTTTTTTGACCCTGTTTTTATTTTAGTTTTATTACTGTGTTCACCTGAGGGGTTAACTAATGTGATATTTTTGTAGAGCAGGTTGTTACGGACGTGGCGATACCCAACATGTATAGTTTTTTTTATTTATTTAAGTTTTACACAATAATATCATTTTTGAAACAACAAAATCATGTTTTAGTGTCTCCATTGTCTGAGAGCTGTAGTTTTTTTATTTTTTGGGCAATTGTCTCAGGTAGGGGCTCATTTTTTGCGGGAAGAGGTGACAGTTAGATTGGTGCTAGTTTGAGGGGCATACGCCTTTTTGATCACTTTGTATTACACTTTTTGTGATGTAAAGTGAAAAAAATGGCTTTTTTTTACCCTGTTTTTATTTTATTTTTTTTACGGTGTTCACCTGAGGGGTTGGGTCATGTGATATTTTTATAGAGCGGGTTTTTACGGACGCGGCGATACCTAATATGTTAAGGTATTTTATTTTCTTCATTTTTAATCAATTAACATGTGCTTATATGGGGAAAAATGGGATTTTTTTTTTACTTTTTTATTTTTTTTTACACTTTTTTTTTTACACTTTTTGACTCAGACCCACTTGGTTCTTGAAGATCCAGTGGGTCTGGTGTTTTACAATACACTGCAGTACACTGTATAGTGTACAGCAGTGTATTTTCATTCATAGTAAGCTTTACCATGGCAAGCCGGACGAAAGCGTCCGGTTGCCATGGTAACCATCGGAAGCATCCGGTTGCCATGGCAACCATCGGGAGCGTCCAGTTGCCATGGCAACCATCGGGAGCGTCCCCGGTTGCCATGGCAACCATCGGGACGCTGCCACAGCAGAGCAGCGTCCCGATGGGAGGGAGCTCCCTCCCTCTCTCCTCCCCACACCATCGGTGCGCTGCCAGAGCACCGCAGCGCCCGATGGGAGAGGGAGGGAGCCCTGTTAACCCTTTCCATACTGTGGTCCCTACGGACCGCGGCATGGAAGGGGTTAAACGGCCGACATCGCTGCCAGCAGCGATGTCGGCCGTTTGAAGCAGAGTGTCAGCTGTACGCTGATACTCTGCTTCACCGCTCGGCCATCCTGACATCGAGGAGGGGGGGGGGGGAATGTATTAAAAATTTAACAGCCAGGGGACGGGGGGGGGGTCTGCAAACATTTTATGAGGATCTGACCCCCGCAGTCTCGGACTGCGGGGATCAGATCCTTTCAACCAGCACACGCGTAGGCTGTGATTGGCTAGTCTGACCAGACTAGCCAATCACAGCGATCGCTGGCCCGGGACCGCCCCCATTGGTCCCGGGCTGGTTAGCTGAGACCCCTGGCTGTAATTAACAGCCGGGGTCTCAGCGCTGTCACCATGTCATCAGACATGGTGACAGTTTAATGCCATGACGGCTTATCCCGTCATGGGGCGGCAAGCGGCTCCTGCCCATGACGGGATAAGCCGTCATTCGGCGTTAAGGGGTTAATGGAGAAAGAGATAAACAAAAAGACTACATGTTAAAATATGACAACTTGAATGTTCCCATAAACAGTCTCTTTTAGCTGCACAACTAAGGCCTCGTCCACATTTCCGTTTTTCACTGACTTGTGCTGTCCGCATTTTTAACGGACAGCACACGTACCCATTGATTTAAATGTCTGTTCACATTCCAGCATTTTGCTACTGACCGTGGGTCAGTAAAAAAATCACGGAGACATGCACTACTTTGATCCGTGATGCAGACCAAGCACGCCTATTGAAGTCTATGGGTCCGTGAAAATCACTGACACACATCCGTGTTGTGTCCGTGATGCGTCCGTTTTTCACTGATGACTAATAGGAGAGTCATTGGAAATTAATTTTCAGCTGAGCAACGTCAGTGAATTATGGATGCCACACGGATGGTAAAAACGGACACACGGACCAACCACGGATCCTTCACGGACATCTTCATGGATGAAACACGTGCGCTTTTTTTTACGGACGTGTCACTGACACGGAAATGTGGACGAGGCCTAACTCTGCTATCCAGCCTGAGGGCTGCACTCAAGAATCTTCTGAATACAGCCTCAGGTAAATACTATCTACATTCGCAACACAAGAGCTTTGCACACGGCGATAAAGCCTCGGAATTTGTGATGCAGAGGATAGAAAATAGGAAGATGGAGAATTATGTTCATCAGTTGAAAGGAGAGGTTTACACATATGCAGCATTAGCTTCCCTCTTTAGTCATTATATAATATAAAACCTACGTGCTTAGACATGGGAGAGCCTCCAATTGATGCTAAGCATATACTAAGCCGTCCTCGGCACACACACACCCTGGGGATGTAACTGTGATAATGATTGATAGGCTGTAAGGAGCTATGAGACTATTCTTTTTATGGTTGTGGTTTGTTTCTTCACTCCTTATTTACCTGTAATGACTATTTACCTAATAAAAGTTTAAAATCCCCCACAAAAAAAAATAGATTGAACTACTAACAGTACCAAATTAAAATAAGTGGTCACACATGTTATTGTACATGCTAATGTGTAAATCTTTGAACATACAAGATGCTGGTTAGCTCGCCTGTACAGCCAATGCTTATTTTCAATATGAAGAACACCAATAGCAGGCATGCTGAATCAGCAATATTTCCCTAAATACCGATGTGTGTGTCCTAAGCTACCATGAAAAATTCTGACTGACCTCACTGGTAAAAGCACAATGAGTGTCCCCTGTGCTGTAAGTAGTACCATAGTATATCACCTTACCAGTGGGTGCAATGTATGCTCTACAAAACAGATGAGCTGAGGAATCACCCCAGTTGTTTTTATTTTCTGACAGGTATATGCCCCCTATGTGATGTTGTCATCGCACTAAAAGTGATGGTTGACTACACCAGCAGCACCTGCGCCTAGTTTATAACTTGGTGCAGGCCTCTGATTGAACAGCTCACAGCTAAAACTATTTTATGACAGGAAAACAGAGCCCAGCAAAGAAAAGTTGCTTGGCTGCCTGAGAGGCCTTTGTTGGAGCACTATTTCTCTTTATGGAGAGCTCCGAGAATGCATAAGGCGTATTGTAAGCCAGTGAACGTTGCTCTGGATTTCTGTGGAAGAGATATGTATTAGCATATCTGGTATCTCTTTGGAAAGAATTCTGATTTGCATATCCCTTTTCCTAGAAACTCAGAGAAGTGTTGCCTCGCCTACAATATTCCGTACATATACTACACATACTAGGCATTCTCCATAAGGAAAAATTGTATCCCCTTGATCCTGACCAAGGCCTCTTACCTGCAGTTGACATCCTGGCTTAGTTATTATCTAAGTTACATCTGAAGTTTAAAGGGGTATTCCCATCTTAGACAATGGGGGCATATCGCTAGGGGACCCGCACCTATATTGAGAACGAAGCAGGGGAGCTCTGAGCCTGGAGGACCCTGGGTTCCCCGGGGTCCGACCACCGCCAGGCGCTGCCCCCCCCCGCTGCGCTAATAGAAACAAACGTGAGTGTGCCGCACATGCGCGGCACGCTCACATTCGTTTCTATTAGCGCAGTGGGGGGGCAGCGCCCGGCGGTGGTCGGAACCCGGGGTCCTCCAGGCTCAGAGCTCCCCCGCTTTGTTCTCAATATAGGTGCAGGTCCCAGCAGTGGGACACGCACCTATAAGACAATGGGGGCATATCCTAGCGATATGTCCCCATTGTCTAAGATGGGAATAACCCTTTAAGTTTAAAAGGCTAAGTATTGACTTTTGATAGCTAAATTACATGTGCTGGTGTGAGACACTCAGCTTACTTTTCCTTTTGCAAGGAAAGCTGAGTAGCATGTCTTTTTCTAAGAGGAGTGTTACCTGTGCTAGTCTCTGAAACAAATATATGTATGCTTGCTTCTATAATTATAACTGTGCAGTAATTTTGGTTCCTGCTTCTGAAACCATGAAGAACTGCATTGAGGCACCTCCAGTTGTTGATGAAGCACAGATGGGAGGCAGTTTTCAGATAGGTGATCATATACTGCACAGGTGTTTTTCTGGCTGTACAAATCTCTGTTCTCACAATGGCTTTTTTTCCATGTTATATTTATATGGGTATAGATATACAAACAATCAGAATAACAGCAGAAGTCCCCAGCTCATGGTCTCTCTAGACCCCCTGTCTCTTTCCAATTTCACTTTATCTCTTTAACCAAATAGTACTTCAACCCCAATCTATTGGCTGGCTGGCACAAGTGAAATGGTGCTGCTACCAATCTCGAACTCAGCATCTACATAATTATAGTTGGGATATCCAGGGACCATGTGCTGACATGCCCACCGATCACACTGGCACGTAGTGGAACAATCCTTTGTTATAACATAGTAACATAGTAACATAGTTTATAAGGCCGAAAAAAGACATCTGTCCATCCAGTTCGGCCTGTTTTCCTATAAGTTGATCCAGAGGAAGGCAAAAAACCACTGTGAGGTAGAAGCCAATTTTCCCTACTTTAGGGAAAAAAATTCCTTCCCGACTCCAATCAGGCAATCAGAATTACTCCCTGGATCAACGACCCATCTATAGTAGCTATAACCTGTAATATTATTACCCTCCAGAAATACATCCAGGCCCCTCTTGAACTCTTTTAGTGAACTTACCATCACCACCTCCTCAGGCAGAGAGTTCCATAGTCTCACTGCTCTTACCGTAAAGAATCCTCTTCTATGTTTGTGTACAAACCTTCTTTCCTCCAGACGCAGAGGATGTCCCCTCGTCACAGTCCTGGGGATAAATAGATGATGGGAGAGATATCTGTACTGACCTCTGATATATTTATACATAGTTATTAGATCTCCCCTCAGTCGCCTTTTTTCTAAAGTGAATAACCCTAATTTTGATAATCTTTCTGGGTACTGTAGTCCACCCATTCCAGTTATTACTTTAGTTGCCCTCCTCTGAACCCTCTCCAGCTCTGCTATGTCTGCCTTGTTCACAGGAGCCCAGAACTGTACACAGTACTCCATGTGTGGTCTGACTAGTGATTTGTAAAGTGGCAGGACTATGTTCTCATCACAGGCATCTATGCCTCTTTTGATGCAACCCATTATCTTATTGGCCTTGGCAGCAGCTGTCTGACACTGGTTTCTACAGCTCAGTTTGCTGTTCACTAAAATTCCTAGGTCCTTTTCCATGTCAGAGTTACCCAATGTTTTACCATTTAGTATGTACTGGTGACTTGCATTATTCCTTTCCATATGCATAACCTTACATTTGTCAGTGTTAAACCTCATCTACCACTTCTCTGACCAAGCCTCCAGTCTATCCAGATCCATCTGTAGCAGTGTACTGTCCTCTTCTGTGTTAATTACTTTACACAGTTTAGTGTCATCTGCAAAAATTGATATTTTACAGTGCAAGCCTTCTACAAGATCATTAATAAATATATTGAAGAGAATAGGGCCCAATAATGACCCCTGTGGTACCCCACTAGTGACAGTGACCCAATCTGAGTATGTATCGTTAATTACCACCCTCTGTTTTCTATCACTGAGCCAGTTTCTTACCTACATACAGACATTTTCTCCCAGGCCAAGCATTCTCATTTTATATACTAACCGTTTATGTGGTACCGTGTCAAATGCTTTGGAAAAGTCCAGATATACGACATCCATTGATCCGCCGCGGTCCAGTCTAGAACTTACCTCCTCATAGAAACTGATTAAATTGGTTTGACATGACCGATCCTTCATGAAGCCATGCTGATATGGAGATTATATTCTAGACTACGCAGAAAGGCTCAACTCCACAGGAGACATTGTCTGTGTGATATACCAGTAGTTGCTGAAATGATAACTGGAGCTGCGGAGTGTGTGGTAGCAACCTGTTATTATGGGGGGTGGACATGTGCTATATGCAACCTATTCAGCTACACAGAGGTTATATGCTTTTCTAGCCATATCTTCCAGTTCCTGGTAGATTAGTACATTGGTAAAAGATTTTCTGGATGTGTAGTGGTCTATGACTAGCACCCTGCTGTTAATTGCTATACATCAGAGAGCCCATGTTGGTTTCTGTAGCAGATTAAGCTACTGCTGTATCGCAGGAGTGTTCAGTCAGACTTGCAACTAATGGGGTCATTTATCAAACTAGTGTAAAGTAGAACTGGCTTAGTTGCCCATAGCAACCAATCAGCTAGCCAGTTAGATAAATGAAATCCATAAGACTTTACCACTACTTTTTCTGTCAGATAAGCAGCTATGACATCACAAATGGGTTTTAGTAAACTGAGCTGGGGGAACAATTGTGACATCAGAAACAAGTATTAATCAGGTAAACTGCTTTGACATCACCTGTGGGTTTCAGTCAAATGGCCTGCTGTGACATCACAACTGTGTCTCTGTGAGGTAACTTCTGTGACAGCACAATTGCTTCAGTCAAGTAAGCTGTTGTGACATCATACTGTAAGTGGGTTCTAGTACGGCAAGCTGCTGTGACATCACAATTGTGGTATTGTTAAGTAAGCTGTTGAAAATCACAATTGTGTTTCTGTAAGGTAAGCTACTATGACATCACAACTGTGTTTCCATGAGGCAATTTCTGTGACATCACAACTGCTTCAGTCAGGTAGACTATTATCATAAGTAGGTTTTGGTCAGTCAAAGCTACTGTGTCATGTGCCAATGCCATGGCAAAGCCATGTGTGCTTCTTCTGTAGTAGTGTGTGGGTACTAAAAACCCATTTCATGGGGTCAGGAAGTAAGATAGAAAAAGGGAAGATTTTACCCTAAGACAGGGATGCCAACCTGTGGCCCTCCAGCTGTTGCAAAACTACAACTCCCAGTTGTTCCCCCCCATAGTAATATGCCCATCTGTGCCCCATCCGAGTAATATGCCCAGATATGTGCCCCTCACAGTAATATGCCCAGGATTGTGCCCCATCACAGTAATATGCCCAGTTTTTCCCCCTCATAGTAATATGCCCAGTTGTGCCCCCTCACAGTAATATGCCCCTTTATGTGCCCCCCTCACAGTAAAATGCCCAGTTGTGACCCCTCACAGTAGTATGCCCAGGATTATGACCCCCTTCACAGACAGTAAGAAACAAAAAAAGAATTCTACATACTAACCTCATTCCTCAAAAGCAGTAGGATACGCGGTGCTGTCGGCCAGCCCCGCCCCCTGTCCAGACCTGTAGTGTGAAGTGCCAGCAGGGGGGAGGAATGAGCTGACTGACAGATCTCTGATTCATCATTACAGAGCGGGACATACCTCCTCCATACCGGGACCACGGGACAGCCACTGAAATCCGAGACTGTCCCACCGGATCCGAGATGGTTGGTAGGTATGGATTATGTGTTCCCTCCAGAGGATATAAAAAAAAGCAAACTGTAAGTACCAGGGCTGTGGAGTCGGAGTCGGAGTCGTGGAGTCGGAGTCGGAGTCGGTCACCATTTTGGTGGAGTCGGAGTCGGAGTCGGTATAAAATGGACCGACTCCGACTCCTAAAATATATAATGAATTTAGTTCAGTGCTGAATATATTTTTATAAGAATTTGTGAAATGATGAAATGTCCTATAAATGTCTGTTCTATTCCTGATCTAAGGATTTAGGCTTTTATTTGAGATGACTGTGTACTGCCCTTTATGTCCAGTGCATGTTCTCTCTGCTTTATGTTTCCTCTGAGCTCATGTGTGGAGAGGTTAGCTGCTCTCATGGCTTCTATCTGCTGATGTAAAACACCTAGAGCCTTATGTATGAAAACTGTCTAGGTGTAGAAGTTTCTTTGTTGTCCATAGCAACCAATCAGAGCTCCCCTTTCATTTCATATAGTGCTCTGGAGAAATGAAAGGGGAGCTCTGATTGGTTGCTATGGGCAACAAAAAAGTTTTAGACCTAGACAGTTTTCATACATCAGGCCCAGAGGCGTAGCTACTGGGGGGGGGGGGTCAGGGGAGGCGATGCTCCGGGCCCAATACTTCTGGGGGGGCCCAGCAGGGATGGCCTTAGTACAATCAGGCGAATACAAGTGAGCGCTTCCATTATGGAGTCTGATGGGGGCACATTAAGCCGATCTGAGGTCTGATGGGGGCACATTCTGCTGATCTGAGGTCTGATGGGGGTACATTCTGCTGATCTGAGGTCTGATGGGGGTACATTCTGCTGATCTGAGGTCTGATGGGGGAACATTCTGCTGATCTGAGGTCTGATGGGGGCACATTACGCTGATCTGAGGTCTGATGGGGGCACATTCTGCTGATCTGAGGTCTGATGGGGCACATTCTGCTGATCTGAGGTCTGATGGGGGCACATTCTGCTGATCTGAGGTCTGATGGGGGCACATTCTGCTGATCTGAGGTCTGATGGGGGCACATTAAGCCGATCTGAGGTCTGATGGGGGCACATTAAGCCGATCTGAGGTCTGATGGGGGCACAATACGCTGATCTGAGGTCTGATGGGGGCACATTAAGCCTATCTGAGGTCTGATGGGGGCAGATTAAGCCGATCTGAGGTCTGATGGGGGAACATTCTGCTGATCTGAGGTCTGATGGGGGCACATTCTATTGATCTGAGGTCTGATGGGGGTACATTCTGCTGATCTGAGGTCTGATGGGGGCACATTCAGCTGATCTGAGGTCTGATGGGGGCACATTCTGCTGATCTGAGGTCTGATGGGGCACATTCTGCTGATCTGAGGTCTGATGGGGGCACATTCTGCTGATCTGAGGTCTGATGGGGGCACAATACACTAATCTGAGGTCTGATGGGCGCACATTCTGCTGATCTGAGGTCTGATGGGGGCACATTCTGCTGATCTGAGGTCTGATGGGGGCACAGTACGCTGATCTGAGGTCTGATGGGGGCACATTAAGCCGATCTGAGGTCTGATGGGGGCTCATTAAGCCGATCTGTGGTCTGATGGGGGCAAGGGACTGTTAGTTTAGTGATGTAAAAGCTGGGGACAGATTTCCTTTAACATAGGAGTCCCCTTGTTTTTTACTCCTATATTTTACTGCATTATGTGGTAGAGTATTTAGAGTAGGGTATGTAGAAAGTCTATTGTACTGTACTTAACAGCATAGATGATCTAGCCAGGGGCGTAGCTAAAGGCTCATGGGCCCTGGTGCAAGAGTTCAGCTTGGGCCCCCTTTCCCTCAGTGCTCTGTGTGTCTTCTTATGTGGTCCAAGGGTCTTTGGGCCCCCTCAGGCTCCTGGACCCGGTAGCGACTGCTACCTCTGCACCCCCTATAGCTACGCCCCTGGATCTAGCAGTTTATATAGTCATCTTGCTAATACAGTATTATAACCACAACTAGTAGTATGTGCCTGTGAAGTTGGAAACGTGCGTTTGGGAAGCCAATAAGTGGGGGGCCCACTCAAGTATGTTTCGCCCCCCCATGTGCTGAACCTCTAGCTACACCTCTGATCAGGCCCTTAGTGAGCTGTACCCAGAGAAGCCTGATAGATTACAAACTGTTTTTGTCATGACTTATCTGTACTATTGATTTTATGCAAATTTGTTTAAAGTTATCACTTAAACATGCTCCATGTATGAGGGAGTAGGAGTCGGAGTCGGGAGTCGGAGTCGGAGTCGGGCTGAGGGGAAATTGAGGAGTCGGAGTCGGAGTTGGAGTCGGGGCTTTGGCTTACCGACTCCACAGCCCTGGTAAGTACTCACCTGGTTCCTCCAATGCTCAGATGCCTGCACTCCACAGCAGCAGTAAAGTGCCCGACATTGTGCTGCTGTGTAGGAGGAGGAGCGTACAGCTGATTCCTGGCTCCTTCTACACAGAAGCACAATGTGTGACAGTACATTTTGCTGCTGAGGAGCGTCAGTTGAGGTCATGACGTCACTGCTGGGCCGAGCCTGGAGGAGGGAAGGAACGCATATGCTGCAGTTAGGGAATGAATGGACCGCCGGCTCCCCTGCAGTCCAGCAATGAGCGCTTCCATCTGTACTGATGGAAGCGATCATAGGAGCCGGTACTGTGCACTTGCCCACAGAGAGGGCTCTGAGTGCTCCCTCTGGCATGCGTGCCAAAGGTTCGCCACCATGCCATAGGGTAAGTTGCTGTGTGAGTCTGCAACAAAAGCAGATACTGATGTTGCCCACTAATGCAGCCACTACATACAACTAACTCAAGGTAATTCTCTGCTCATTGTCCACAAACAAGGTACAAAAGGTCAGAGCAGGCAAAGTACTGTCCTGACTTTATAGGCAGCAGTCAGGCAAAAAGTATTCAGCCACATAGAATAGCTATATGTGGCTGACAGTGCAGCTATTTAACAAGTGCTAGACAGCCACCCCTCTCCACCCAGCCTCTCTGTTAGGTATACAGGTGTGGCTACTCTAGTACAATACAGCCACTGCTCTCACAATATTAAGAATTCCCTATCACTATTAGAGCCAATTTGACACATTTCTACACATAAGATTAAGCCAGTCGTTTCATCAGGAATTACTTTAGGAAGCGTGCATATCATGAGAATAATGGCGTACCACCACTGATGTGTGGTCGCCTGCTGGTGCTAGGATGGCCGTGTGATGTGGACCACACTCTAGGTATATAAAGGTAACCAAACTCTCGCAAATGATGTCAGAGGGCGGTGCACCAATAGCAAGTTTAGGTTTGTGCAAGACCACACCACCCTACAGGTGGAGGCCACACTAGTCTAGTGGATTGACAGCTGGGGAAGGTGTTCTGTGGGTTTGTGGAAACTGAGGCGTCTACAGGGGCTTGTCAGCATCAAAAAAAGAACAAAGAGAATCTGGCAGGAGAAGCCAAAGGATAGAAAGTGCAACAGACCACTATTACAATAGGTGTATTGAAGCTACGAATATTGATAAATAGTTGCAGAATGATCTCCTACAAAGCTAAATCTGATATATAGAGGAGGGAAACATTGTGATATAGATAAAACACACGTGGCCACATTAACTGGTTTGACACTAAGGGCATTATCTGGGCAGTCCCATGATTTTCACCCTTTAAGCACTATACAGAGATCTGGTCTTTGCTGCAGAGGAGCCACCAGGCCACTACCTCTTGAGATAATTCCGATGTAGTTGGCACCTGACTAGAGATGAGCGAATATTCGCCGAATTTTCAAAAAGATTAGCTTCAGATAAGATTTGATGTGGTTCAAGTTGCGTTAAAAAAAAATTTGTGTTCTGCGAACATTCTCGCAAATACGTACGCATAAGTGTACAAAGTGCGTACGAAACTTTAGTTTATTATTGTCTAGGCCCACAAAAATAATGAACATACAGTAAAAGTACTCTACTTAAGTGAATACCTACGCATTAGCGTACAAATGATTAGATGCGTAGCATTAGCGTAAAAATTATATTATGCGTACGTAGCGTTAGCGGACAAACATTTAATAAGAATCTTCCGAAGAGAATCTGAAAAGATTTGGATTCACTTCGGTATAGAAAAAAACGAAGATTCGTATCGATTCTACGAAGCAGCGAATAGATTCGCTCATCTCTACACCTGACCCATGGTTATCACAGACACTGGTTCAAAGCACTAAGCAGTCAGGCATTATTCATAGTTCGGTAACAGGCTGAGGTCAGGACAGGCAGTGTACAAATGAATCCGAGAAACTGAGGTTAGGGCTGACAGTAATGGGGCAATACAACAAACAGGCTAAGGTCGGGGCAAGCATTAGAAGTCAAAGTCAGTTGTTAGGTAGGAGTACAGTACAAGGGTAATCAGACGGAATCACACCTTCGCTGGTAATTAGCGTCTAGGAACCTAAAAGCTCAGGCACACTCTCACTGGAGATGATCCCGTAAATATCCATGGATCATCAGCAATAGGCTCTTAGAATCAGGCCTGGGCTGGAGGCCTTCTGTAGACTACTGCCTGCAGCATACACTGAAGATGCCGGTGTACAGGACTGTTGCCAGCAGGGTGACAGAGAGTGAGCAGACCCAAGTGAAAAGAGAGACTGGCTGGGTGAGCAGACCCAAGTGAAAAGAGAGACTGGCTGGGTGAGTAGCGTGGTGCCCTTGCCTACAAGGAGAAGCAAAGTTGCAGTGGGAATAGGACACCGGCGCAACAATATGTATAGATGAAAAACATTTTAACATGGGTAAGTCTCGGTGGACTCTGAAGGACAGGAGAATATCTTTGCAGACTTCGATGTAAGCATGCAGGACAAACTTTATTTCTGTCAATCTCCAGACAAGATGGCTCCAGAATGACAATGGCATACCTCCCAACTGTCCCAGATCCAGCGGGACAGTCCCGGATTTCAGCAGCTGTCCCGCTGTCCCGGGCGGTAGAGGTATGTCCCGATTTCATGTGCTGGGAGCCTCTGCTCTGAGGAGAGGGGCGGATGGCTCTGCCCTGAACTGCCTGTCAGTGCTGTCCCTGCCTCCACGCTGCACAGGCGGCAGGGCAGGCTTCTTAGTTCCTGCTCTCTGCCCTCCTCCACAGCACTGACCTGTGATCCTATCAGCAGTGGTGTGCAGGAGGAGGGCAGAGAGCAGGAACTAGCTGCATGCTGGGTATATGGACTCCTCTTCTTGCAAGTGGGACTAGAACGGAGCCCAACCCCCACTCACTCCTGTTTGCTGCGATCCTCTGCAGCCTGCCCACCAGTAGAGGCGCTGCCCACCAGTCTCCTCATGTGCAGAGTGGATGTGGAGCTGAGAGATGAGTGCTGCTGCTGGCTGTAAGTGTAACTTCCCCCCACTCCTTTCCACATCCCCCAGTGTAACTGCCCCCCACCCCTTCTCACATCCCCCATGTAAGTGTAACTGCCTCCCCACCCCTTCCCACATCCCCCATTTAACTAGTAACTGCCCCCCCCACCCTTTCCACATCCCCATGTAAGTAGTAACTGCCCCCCACCCCTTCCCACATCCCCCATGGCCCAGTCCTTTCAACATAGCCAGAGTGGCTTACAAAAAATTGGGGTTTGATAAGACCCCCCTGTGTGGCCTCACTCTTGTTCACACAGAGCCTGCATCTCACTGCTAGTAGTGACAGCGGGGGAGGGGAGAGTCTGCAGTGCCCTGTGGACCCCTCAAGGCTGCTATAGCGGATTACCAGGGTTGTCCAGCCGTCTGCAGGAATGGTAAGTGTAATGTGTGTGTGTTATGTGTGTGTTATGTGTGTCACATGTATCCATATATCTGTAACATTGGTGTCGTGTGTATATGTGTAATATATATGGCAGAGTTTATACTTAGTGTTGAGCGAATTTGTGTTTTAAGTTTGGAGTCCAAGGTTTGGGTTATCGGAACCTGAACCATAATGGAAATCTATGACGCCGTGCACCATGGAAGCCAATAAGAGGCATCTGTCATAATAGAAGTCTATGGCCATAGTGTATGCCGTCATAGAATTCCGTTATGGTCCGTGGTAGCGGAATCCAGAGCAGGTTTCTCTGATAACCTGAACCTTGGACATCGAACTAAGTTCACTCATCACTAACTATATGCAAATGGATGTGAAAAATGGCGGTGTGAGGGCAGTTTAAGTAAGGGCTCCTCACACGAGCAGATGCCGTCTGAGAAATCCGCAGCATGTAGGAGAGCCAAGCCCCGTTCTGGACAGAAGAGACACGGAGCAGTAACATGATTGATAATGCTTTATGCCTCTCTGTGACCTTTTTACTACAAAATCACAGTGACAACTTTATCTCACAGTGATTTTGTAGTAAAAAAATCACAGAGAGGCACGGAGCATTATCAATCATATTACTGCTCCGTGCCTCTTCTGTCTAGAACGGGGCTTGGCTCTCCTACACGCTGTGGATTTCTCGGACTGAATCCGCTTGTGTAAAAGGGCCCTAACAGTTGTCAGACGGCCATTTTATAACCAGTTGAAATCTATGAGGCTGGTCATATGGCTGTTTCTGTATCGGCCAAAGAATAGCGGCTGTTAGAAAGTAGGACATGTTGTAGCGCTGGAGAAGGTTTCTCCCTGGCTATGACGCTCTCCGCTGCGATTGGACAGCGCTACAGCCAGGGAGAAGGAGACGCCCATTGAGAAACCCTGGCGTCTCCTCCTCCCTGTTCCGACGCTATGCATTAGCATAGCGCGCGCCACAATTTTACATGGGCACAGTGGGCGAACGGAGCAGCGCCCGCAAAAAATAGTAAGTGCACTGACCTCCACCGTACATGCCCTTCATAACCTTGTACTTAGTTTACAGTGTCAGGACACATGAAAAGTCCTCTATAATTTACAAGAAATCTTATTTTTCAAGAAAAGTTATAAACAGAAGCAGCATTTCACGGCGTGGTGCCATAGCAACCAGTAGTTTTGTGCAGTGTGCTGAATAAAACACAATTATTCCTTCCTATTCCACCGTAAGGGATTCATAATGTGACAGGATTCAACATGAAACACTGACGGTGCTCTAACCTTTCCAGTTATGTTCTCTTAACACACATCCAGTCCTGCCTTCTCTTTAACAGTCTGTACATTACTTTTCTGTTGTACCGGCGGCACATGAAAGGAGCTCAGGCTTCTGTATAATCTCTAAAACAAAAAATGATATATAATATATGGTAAATTTATGCACCAAAATTATATAATTAACATAGCTTCCTCTGGTGTCTCTGCATTTAAATATCTACAGCAAGCCCTTGAGGAGCCAGAGCAGAGGATGGAAGTGCTAGTGGCTCCTGTTATAACATGGCTGACCTCTCACCATTGCTTCCTAGGGCCAATGCAGCACAAGATGGGGATACCCTTTCTTTCCTCATGCACATCCTAGTTCTAGGGCTCCTGCCTGTTGGTAGCTGGGGTGCCCATGATGTTAGGCGTTTTTGGTTGGGTGCATGGCAGGGTGTGTAGAGTGCAATGTCCAGTGGCCAGTGTATAGTGCAAGAGTCAGTAACCAGGCCAGATTAAACAGAATAAACATCTATCTAGTGCAAAATAGGAGTTGTAGTACATCCAACATAGCAAAACATCCAACTTTTCACAGTGCAGTCATCTCTAACATAGCAGTGTATGGATTTAGGCAAGGATGGGAGTTATATTCCTCTTTCCTCTCTGTCTTGGTAAATTCTCTCTCTTTCAGTAGAATCCAAGGCAGGCGACTATACTTTTGCAATTAATCCTGTAATATGCATGGTGGCATACAGGCTGAATAATACGACTGGCCTAGTCATTCCTTAAGGTTGTAGGATATCTTAACGGTAATCCCTCCACAGCAGTAAATATATAGAACTACAAGTAACAGCACACTGCTTATCAATTGCACAAAGATATATGCAAACGATGAATAGAAAATAAACTGGTTGCTATTCTTACTGTTAGAAAAAATAGAAGCCCTTTGCGCATATTATTGATCAAAAATATGTCGGGCCCATCAACCAGTCGACAAGGTGGATTCCATCAGACAGGGCCTGCTCTAACACATGCCTCTCCTGTGCTAACAGCCTACAATATGGGCAAAGTAGAAGACAGCTATGTAATCCGGCTAATTAAAAGGACCCGGTAAATGGGATATACATTATGGAGGTGCTGGTTCGTTTATTTATTTTTATTTTTTTTTCCACAGCAGTAAAGTCTTTATTGCCCTCAATGGTGGTTACTAGAGATGAGCGAGCAGTGCTCGTTACGAGCACTGTAACGCTCGGGTCCCGTGTGCAATGCCCGCAGGCATTGCGGATCCGTCCTCATCTGCATGTAAGTCAATGAGGACGGATCGTTTGGTATGACACTCATACCAAACGGTTCCGTCCCCACTGACTTTAAGACGGGTGAGGACAGAACCGTTTGGTATGAGTGTCATACCAAACGATCCGTCCTCATTGACTTACATGCAGATGAGGACGGATCCGCAATGCCTGCGGGCATTGCACACGGGACCCAAGCGTTACAGTGCTCGTAACGAGCGCTGCTCGCTCATCTCTAGTGGTTACCTTGCTGACATCACTTTTGTGGCTCAGCCTTGTAGGTTCCAAGTTTGTCCTTTACATCTGTCTTGCTGTAGATCTTGCAGCAATCAAACAGAGATCTGAATCCTGAGCTCCAAGGAGAGGGAGCACATGGACTTTGCTTCCTTCCTCTTCATTCTCCTAAGACTCCTTGGTTAGAAGTGGGACCAGACCACTTCTGCCCCTCCTAAAAGGGCTGGGCCAGGATTGTTAACCATCGCTGTGACATCTACACACGGATACACTGGCTATACTACCTATCATAACATAGCATTACATTAACATTTAATAAGAAACTATTTGCAGGGTACTGTACATCATGTTAGGCACCCACATATTTATTAATGGAATATGATTACGGATTTTCATTGGAGAAGTAGTGCATGTAACTAAACTAAATATATCTTTAATATATTTGTTATATATCTTATCAAGAATAAGTGTTTCCTCAACTTGTAGTTCTTCTTTCCCCATCTGCAAGCCCTTTGAAACTGAAAAAATCTCTCCAGTCTCTAAAAAATCCTGTAAAGCGGTAAATAAAAGACAAGGAATTGGGTATGCAACTGCAGTCTATCTTTCAGACTGACTCTGTGAGAGGGGGGAGGGATTAACAGGGGAAGATATTTACCTGGGAAGCACACCATTCAGCTCTACCATTGCAACAAGAACAGCATAGCCACTCAGCAAGCATGGAAAAAGTAAATGTGCATACAGAAAAAAACAGAAAAAAGATGACTAAAAGAGACATGTAATCTGCAGGTTAGACACATTTCTGGCTGCACTAAATCTCATATACCAGTGGTAATATGTCAAAGAAACTGGACTTGTTTTCTAGAAGGCACTTCACTTGTCATCTGACTGGCTTTCTCAGTTGGGATAACTCATACAAAGAATCTCTGGCATTAAGTACTGGTGACTCATACTTCAATCAGCATAATCTGTTTTACCATAATCAAAGTTTTTTCAGAAGAAAATTATTACACCTTATCCAGATGATTATCATGATCAGGTCACAAGTCATAATAATCAGGTTTAACAAGATGACCTATTCTCAGAATAGATATCAGTATCTGATCGGTGGCGATCCCCGCCCATCAGCTGTATGAGAAGGCTCTGTGCTCCTGTGTGTGCTGCAGCCTTCTCCTTGCTTACCAAGCACAGTTCCCTACATTGTATAGTGGGTGTTCTTGGTATCGCTCTCACTTCTGTGAGTTGACAGGACTTGGTTTTCCGTCCAGCATAACGGAATCCAGACGGATCCGTTATGCTTGCCCATATACTTCTATTATGATGGATCAAAACGGAATGCCTCTAAAGGTGTCCGTTTTGATTTCCGTCCCATGGATTCCGTTTTTTTCCATTAGAACGATGTTATAACGGAAAGCCAGAACGGAATCCATGACGGTGATGTGAACGAGCCCTAACACATATTTTGTCCTCTAGCTCAATTCTCCGACACAGTATTTGGTTCCACCAGTCTGGTCAGCTCACCAGGTATGAGTCCACACACACAGAGATCTGGCTTCACATAGCCTTGTGGCCCCTCAGCCCTCTTGGCTGAGACCTCACAAGCCTCACAGGCTTCAACCCTCTTCCCTAGGGTCAGTTCCTCTCTCCCCAGACTCATACACTTAGGGTTGGTGATCTCCTCAGGTGAGAGGAAAACATGTCCTGGAAGGGTGTGTGGACTGGAAGACTTTGACTACCAACCTGTCTCCGTGCATATTACCACAATAGTTACACAGATAGGGCAGCATGTTTTACATGGAATTTTCAGTTTATTGAAAGTTTCATGTATCTGAAGAACTTGTCCCTGCAACACAATTATTGAATATTTGCTAGTTATTTATAGAAAAAATGGAGAATCAGTCTGTTCATAACATATAGTGAAACCTCAGAAAATATTACAGGTTTCATAAAAGTGAGCTTTAAAACGATGTTAGCGGTTTAGTAAATGAGTACTGTAATGAGTAAAACGTGTCAGTGGAAACATTGGTCCAATCCTCAGTGGAATATTTTATAGCATGCAGTATTATGTATAATTGCCCTGTCTTCATAGTAACCAGCTTCTCATAGTCATTATTTTTAGTGTAGTTTGCTGTATCTAATTGGTTGTTAAGGAATACGACACATGCAGCTTCTTTATTAACTACTTCCTGACCACAGGGCTCCTATTCTCCATTACTAAAACAATGTTGTATTTTGGAGATTTTCTATTTACTTTTGTTGTTTTTTTATTCATCCAGATCAATTTTTCTGCGATGCTTACATTACTTTGTGGGCACTTATTTATGCTCAATTTAGTGTATCTGGATGGCCAGGCAAATGTACGAAACAATCTTGTGCAAAGTTACATTTTGGTTGTGAGAACTCAGCCAAGTTGGTGTATGCCTAAATGATGACAGGAGAGAAAGAGACAGACAGGAGAAAGGAGGACATGTAATACTAGGAGTTTTCCATGAGTATAATATTGATTACCTGTCGTCAATTTTGTTTGGGGGGGTGGGTGTGTCTGACTTCAGTGTGTGATGCGGCCTCCTCACAGTATACAAAGCACAGGGCAGTATATTATATAATGGCTGCGCTTGGAATTGCAGCCCAGGCCAATTAACTTGAACAGGACTGAGCTGAACATAAGACATGTGACAGTGACTTACCTCCAAAGAAGGCAGATCATGCAGTTCCTATGGGGCCCCTAGAGGTGGTGGGCTCACAGCTGATGACATTCCTTGCCCCCTAATTACATTTATTACAGGTTCCCATCCGGAGTCCGTGTCATTAATGCAGTTCAGAGGCTCTGAAAGCTAAAGGACCTTTGACAACTTCATCACAGGTCCTGCACCATTTAGTAAAGGAAGGTGCAGCTGCCAGGACCTGTGATGACATCATCCTTATCATCACATGCCTTGCACCGTCTAGTATAGGATCTGCACAGAGAATGGTGTAGTTCCTGGGTTAGGATCAGGGTTGCCAACCAGAATTTTTCGTTTTTCTGGACAATTTATCCCAAAATTACGGACAGCCAACACTTTTTATGGACAAATTGAAAAACCATAATGAATGATAAAGATGATAAGCAATACAGGGCTACAGTTCAATATACTAACAATAATTCATTACCATTATTGTAAAATGATGATAATTACCACCAAAATAATCTACTTAAGAACCACTAGCCTAAAAAAAATCACGAACACGGCTATTTTTTTCACGGACACAGGAAAAAAGTTACCTATTTTTATGGACTGTCCAGAAATTTGTGGACGGTTGGCAACCCTGGTTAGGATGTGGAAACTGCCAGGAAATGTGAGGACAGCATCATAGGTCCTTCAACCCCTAAGAGCATGGAGAAGAAATGCAAGAGAAGCTCTCCATTGAGTTTTGAATGGAGTGGGTAAAAGGATACCCTCCCCTTTTCTCTCCATATGCCCCAAATTCTTTTTTTTTTTTTAACTCGGACGTAGTACCTCATACCTCACGATATATATTGATATCAGACGTTGCTGTGGAGGTATATTGAGCTTCATGATGGTACTGTATGTGTTTCTGTTGGAGAGGTAATATATGTCCCTGACCACGTGATTAGGCATTTTTTTGTTCGACTTTTATTTCCTTTCTTGTATTGATGGTTTACATAGACATAGTTGCCAACTGTCCAGAACTTGCCAGTACCGTCCCTGATTTTCAGAAACAGTTGTGGAATATTTATCCTGTCCTGGAACGAAAATAGGTAGGGCTAACACAAACTCTGGGTCGGTTTAGAGGCATTCCCAGGGGCGGGGCTTATACACCCCAATCTTACTAACAGAAAAGTTGGTAAGTATACATAGGCATGACTAAGTAAAGCAAAGCTCACTTCCACAGCGTGCATTGTGCACCATTATTTGTATGCAATATCATATGTGGGCTGCTGGGGTTTGTGCACCAGGGCTGTTTTGTAATACCAGTGCGGCCTTGATAGCACACTATATAATACGCAGCAGCATACACAGTTCATGGAGCAAGGGGAGGGGCTAGGGATTGGTAGTGGGGGTGTGGATGGGGCATGGGGGCCCAATTCACAATCTTCCTGTGGGGCCCAATGATTTCTATGTATGCCTCTGTATGTGACCACTGATGCCTGTGGCCTAGGAAGAGTCCCACAGTCTCTTAAAACAGCTAATCTTGAGGCAAGCAGCCGGACCACACCAATATTGATGACCTATCCTTAGTATAGGTTATCTATATTTTATTCCCGGAAAATCCATTTAAGACCTTGTACAAAAAGCTATACAATCTTGAAATGATGTCATGTGCAGTGCTATGGGCCTATGTACATCAACAAAGTGCAGTAAAAGGAAGAAATCTTATAGAAAGGTGACAATGACGAATAAACTGTGACGCTTTTAGAGCACAGTATAAGCAGTGCAGTATATCCTATGGGGCATGCTGACTGTAAATTAGATCTTAATCAGCAGGGGGCATTGTAATAATAGATATAATATGCAGTTTTCTTGTAACCTAGCATTACTTTGGAATAACAGGTCATCATGGAATCCGATCCACCTTGGTTCTAAAAATATGCAGACAAATGGAGCTAATCAATGACTCCCATGCTGACCAGAAACAGCAAATTTACATTTGTCGCTATATGATTAAACAAATGCTACGTGGTGGCTCAGTAGCTAGCTAAGGTGCCTTGGGATTACATCCAGCCAGGGATACAGCTGCATGAAGCTGTATGTTATCCTTCAATTAGCCTTTCTTCAATTATGTGCAGATACTTTTTCTTGGTTCCCTATGAAATTTACTCTAGTTTGTTTCTCAGATAAAGAATTTAGATTATGTCATCAATAGGGGTCGGGACTGATGTGGGCAACATGAATATAGATATATATATATATATATATATGTATATATATAAGTACAAAAATCAGCAGCACAAGTCATTAAGAGATTCCAAAGGTGCAATTCCTCCAGGCTTAGGATGGTATGCCCACAATGTAAAATTTGCAAAAAGCGAGGCAGCACTCCAGTTCACTGAAACAAATGAAGGACTTTATTCCCAAAATGCAACGTTTCGGCCTACTCCATGAGGCCTTTCATGGAGTAGGCCGAAACGTTGCATTTTGGGAATAAAGAGTCCTTCATTTGTTTCACTGAACTGGAGTGCTGCCTCGCTTTTTGCAAATTTTATATATATACTGTGTGTATATGTGTATATATATATACACTCACCGGCCACTTTATTAGGTACACCTGTCCAACTGCTCGTTAACACTTAATTTCTAATCAGCCAATCACATGGCGGCAACTCAGTGCATTTAGGCATGTAGACATGGTCAAGACAATCTCCTGCAGTTCAAACCGAGCATCAGTATGGGGAAGAAAGGTGATTTGAGTGCCTTTGAACGTGGCATGGTTGTTGGTACCAGAAGGGCTGGTCTGAGTATTTCAGAAACTGCTGATCTACTGGGATTTTCACGCACAACCATCTCTAGGGTTTACAGAGAATGGTCCGAAAAAGAAAAAACATCCAGTGAGCGGCAGTTCTGTGGGCGGAAATGCCTTGTTGATGCCAGAGGTCAGAGGAGAATGGGCAGACTGGTTCGAGCTGATAGAAAGGCAACAGTGACTCAAATTGCCACCCGTTACAACCAAGGTAGGCAGAAGAGCATCTCTGAACGCACAGTACGTCGAACTTTGAGGCAGATGGGCTACAGCAGCAGAAGACCACACCGGGTGCCACTCCTTTCAGCTAAGAACAGGAAACTGAGGCTACAATTTGCACAAGCTCATCGAAATTGGACAGTAGAAGATTGGAAAAACGTTGCCTGGTCTGATGAGTCTCGATTTCTGCTGCGACATTCGGATGGTAGGGTCAGAATTTGGCGTCAACAACATCAAAGCATGGATCCATCCTGCCTTGTATCAACGGTTCAAGCTGGTGGTGGTGGTGTCATGGTGTGGGGAATATTTTCTTGGCACTCTTTGGGCCCCTTGGTACCAATTGAGCATCGTTGCAACGCCACAGCCTACCTGAGTATTGTTGCTGACCATGTCCATCCCTTTATGACCACAATGTACCCAACATCTGATGGCTACTTTCAGCAGGATAATGCGCCATGTCATAAAGCTGGAATCATCTCAGACTGGTTTCTTGAACATGACAATGAGTTCACTGTACTCAAATGGCCTCCACAGTCACCAGATCTCAATCCAATAGAGCATCTTTGGTATGTGGTGGAATGGGAGATTCGCATCATGGATGTGCAGCCGACAAATCTGCGGCAACTGTGTGATGCCATCATGTCAATATGGACCAAAATCTCTGAGGAATGCTTCCAGCACCTTGTTGAATCTATGCCACGAAGAATTGAGGCAGTTCTGAAGGCAAAAGGGGGTCCAACCCGTTACTAGCATGGTGTACCTAATAAAGTGGCCGGTGAGTGTATATATATATATATATATATATATATATATATATAATAAATCTGTATATATATATATATATATATATATATATATGTTCTAAATCTTTATATAGCTCTGTAGCATATGTTGATGCTGTGAAGGTGTGAAGGTAGACCGGTCGAAATACTGAATTTTCCCCTCACAGTGTTATGTCATTTGTAGATACATGTAGATACATGTTAATGCTATACAAATATATATATATCTCAGCTTTGTAAATGCTTATGCAGCTGTATAGAATGTCAGTGTGTCACAAAGGAATGTGTGTATAATCAAGAACCTTTTTATATTATATTTTTATACTTTGTAACTTTTATAAAGCTTGCGTATAATATATGTATATATTTAACTAGTCCAAGATGGCCCCCGTGCTCTTATCAAAATGACTTTTTCAAGCTAGTGACGTAGAATGGAATGCAACTTCTATCCAATCAAGGATTATATTGTTTGCTATTTGCATGCTTACGCCCCCTTCCCTTTTTGTATCGAATAAGTACGTGTGTTAATAAAGGAAAAGCCCAGAGGCTGTAATGATTTTGCCATAGAAGCACGGCCAAAGGACTTAATACTGGAATCATAAGTCTGTGTTTTGTCCTTAATTATTGTGCGCACCCGTGTTCAAAACAATTCGGAATGACTGACTGAATTCCAGAAAGGACAGGTTTATGTCCACCTCAACAGCTGGCGCCCAACGTGGGGCCCCCGAAAGGAGCACCAGGACTCGCTCGGTGTCCCAACCCTCGACCGATGCCACGGCACCACTCCCTCCCGAAGGGGACTGATCACCCTAACCGACCACGGTAAGTTATATATACACTGTATGTGATAACTTACCTGTGGCTCGAGGGGGGAGTGGTAGTCTGGGGTTTAGGTTTTGTGGGGCCTGAGTGAAACGTCATGTGACCAGACGCCTGGTGGTCTCCGCCGGGGATTCCGGAAACCTACAGCCCCTCAGGAAAGGTCACGTGGGGATTCAGTCAGATCATGTTAGGGACCCAGACTGGCAGCGGCTGTGAGAACACTTTGAAGTAGTGATTTAGGTGGCGCCTGGGTATTCCGACACGTTACGGACCAGTTGCCCAGAGTGTGCGCCTAAAACACTTAGAGTAGTCATCTAGGCGGCGCCTGGGTATACCGCCAAGTTACTCAGAGCGTGCGTCTAGACTAGGGATTTGGGCGGCGCCCGGGTATACCGCCAAGTTACCCGGAGTGTGCGCCTGGGATGTTGGTGGCGCCTGGGTATACCGCCAAGTTACTCAGAGCGTGGGGGCTGGGGTATACCGACAAGTTACCCGAGCCTCAGACCAGTTAGTTAGTTGTTAGTTAGTGCGCTGAGTGGTAACCGTTGTGCCCATTGTTGCAACTCCATCACGGGGGCAGTGTTGATTGTAGTTTGAAGTTTAGCCGCAAGGGTCGGCCCCTAAATTGGGGAGATAGTAGCGGGTGTCTCTCTCTCCCCGGGGAAATCGAGTGAGATCTCTTTCCCCTCCCCCCGTGATTTATTGGCTAGTCGGAGGATGGTTAACTCAGGTTGGCGAAGACGGCCGCGCCAATAGGGCACTGTATGCTTCAAGTGTTCAAAAACCCAGCACAGTCTTCTGGCAGGTGCTCAGAATGCTGTCAGTCTGGTGGAACAAAGAAGGCAAAAAGATATGTAAAGGATGTGAAAAGCTTGTTTAAGATAATTGGGATGCCTCCAGGAGGCAGATTATAGCCCAGTGAAAGTTTGATCGATGTAGCGAGAGCCTTCTATAGAACTGCTTCAAATCATAAAAAAAGAGAAAAAAGATGGACTGTGGAAAGTGTATTGAAGGGAGAAGGGAAGTGATTAGAAGTGTAATAGGTTGGTACAAGAAAAAATGGTTGATATGGTTTATGTAAGTGACTCATAGAAAGCTGCAAAATGGCGGATTTGGGAAAAGAAAGGAAAAAAAAAAAAAAGGATTTTCTTCAGTGTTAGCTCAGCTTTGCAGTTTGCAGCTGCAGCCCCCCCCTTGGAATTTATGACTATGATAATCCACTTGTTATGTCTGTGTGGACCAGAAATCTGACCTTGTGTGTTGCCAGAGAACCGACTAGTGGATGAAGGTCACACAGCCAAGTTTACTGTGAGCGATATCTGCTCTACTGATGTGATGATGAGGCCAAATTAAGGGTTAAGTTGAGAATGGAAGAAATCATCGCTCACAGGGAAGTGTTCTGGCATTAGGCCAAAAAGGAGTGAACGCTGGACATTCGGCCTTGAATTTACATTATATTCTAGATTTTGTGAAAAGAGAACAATGCGAGCAGAAGCGGAGAATTATTAAAATATAAGAAATTAGTCTGGGCAGAAATGTATAATGAAAAGACAAATGATTACTTTTACATGCCGTCAGCATGGCCCCTAAAATGGCGCAGGAGGACCCAACCGCGCTCCTGCAGACACATCCCCCGCTAGCCCCCTCAGTCTCTCTCTTCAGAGGGGTGGACCTGTAAAGAACGTCAGTGCCAAAACCACGCCCGCGGCTCACCTCTTTGTATTCAGTTATCATACAAGATGGCACGTCCTACACGTCCCAATTTCCGTTCCAGCAGCCATCTTAACTAATCCCATTCCCACTCCGGTGGCCATCTTAACTCCTGCAACTTCCTTTCCATGTGGCCATCTTAACTGAGGGAACATCAGTCCCTGCCCAGCGGCCATCTTAGTTACTGGTATTCTCCATGACACGGCTATAAGTGGGAAACAATGCACATAGATGCAAGTAGAAGCACAACGAGTACTCGACTTAGTAAATGAAGGATATACATATACCTGTAATTAGTTAATATTGTTTAATTAGAAATCAGAGATTTTATAAATTAATAACTTTCCTTTTTCTCTTTCTAGCAGCTTGTAAATGTCCAAGAGTCGAGACAATAGTTTAACAATGTGTTGTAGGAGTGAACAACCGAAGACAATGGTATTATGTGCCGGCAATTGATTCACTTAATGTTTCTTTCTACTCCCTCCGTACAGGATGGTTTTCTGTGTGTATCCATATCCAGGAAAGCTGTGTCTCTGAGAGTTGACTTATTCAGTGGAATGTGAATGAATGTAGCTTGAAGTTGTACTTGTGTGTGGACTGTACGTAGATGCAGCAGAGAAAATGAGGAATGTTTATGATGAAATACATTTGTTTTTCTTTATATGCGCATTGGGGATTTTTATTTTTCCTTGGTACCAAATATTTTGACCAAATTCTACATTTTATTTTTGAAAACAAGGCAATAAAACGTTTATGGGCCCTTCATGTTTTGTGTCTGTAGTGTCAAATCTGTTTGTCTCTATGTTTGCTTTTTGTCGACTTGTTGTATGTCTAATGTACTAACATCAGAGATCTGACCTCATGGACAACCAAGACAAGACTGACTCAAATAGGGAAACTCACATTGTGCGACTAAGGGGGGAGGGAGGAAGACAATGCTGACGTCACAGATACAAAGACAGCCCTTGTGCACATCTCCTAGTTACGAGTACTCTGTTCATTTAAAGGAAAAGAAAAAAAAAGGGTCCAATCATTTCCACATCCAGAAAAGTTGGGTACTGCTACAAAATGTGCAGAATACACATTATCACACATTTAATAAACATCAAAACATCGTTAGAGATCTCAAGAAGGTTGGTTATTAATAAAAAATTAATGGTGTTGTGTTTTATTTGGTTCAAAAGGTTTACATTACACAAGATACCCGGGTATTGGTATTGATTAATGTATTGAAATATGCAGGATCATTTGTCAAAAAATCATGAAAGTTTGTTTTGAAGTATCCTTTAATTAGACCAGATTTAGAGTCTCACAAAAGTCCTTTTTGATTTGACAGAAGACCTCTTTGGTCTCATTGGTAAGTGTTATTTACATACAGTGTTGGACCGACAAACGTTCTAAGGACATTTGTTTATTTGATCAATGATGGAGAGGAAACCACCTCAGCAACGGCTTATTCTAACATGAACTGAGTTTTTGAGTTGACTTTTTGATTGTGTGGAACTGTTCCGGTGCATCTTTCCTGTGTGCAGCTACAAAGAGCTGGGACTAACAACCTCGGGGAAAGTCCAGGAGCTGCTACGTCAAGTCTACAAGGTGTGGTAAGACACAGTTGTCAGTAACCCGTCATCCAACAAGAAACAACTTCGACCACGGGTCAGCCATGCTGCACAAGGCCTTGCTGTTCGTACTATGGCTGTCCAGGGGTGGACCTTAACGGTAATCTGTGTGCCTAACCAGCAGAGCTGATGCAGACCAGTGAGGGTGGGAGGTCCTTGTGTTAAAGCTCCTCCCACAGTCAAGGTAACAGACTGTTTATCCCCCACTGATAAGAGGCTCTAACATCTACACTGACACCTACACCTGCAACCCCTTCACATACATAAGGAGGGGTCATAGACTGAACTTTGTAATAACAAGCATCAAGTGATGGACAATTGACTTTACACCAGAGACTATGTTATCATCCAAGAAGATCGAAGAGAAGACGACCACAGAGAGACACTTCTTGTTAGTCCAACACACAGTTTTTGTTTTTTTTAGAAACCCAATGGTCCACAAATAGGTTTCTGTCAAATGATTAGGATAAGCCCAAGTACACAGGGGGGTACCTGTTGGGTTTCAGCCTTGGTGAAGACTACCTTTTCCCCATGTCCGTCTAGACACTTAACAATTAGGAAATCAAAGATTAGGGAAAAATTCAGTCTTTAGGGGGGACTGTGAAGGTAGACCGGTCGAAATACTGAATTTTCCCCTCACAGTGTTATGTCATTTGTAGATACATGTAGATACATGTTAATGCTATACAAATATATATATATCTCAGCTTTGTAAATGCTTATGCAGCTGTATAGAATGTCAGTGTGTCACAAAGGAATGTGTGTATAATCAAGAACCTTTTTATATTATATTTTTATACTTTGTAACTTTTATAAAGCTTGCGTATAATATATGTATATATTTAACTAGTCCAAGATGGCCCCCGTGCTCTTATCAAAATGACTTTTTCAAGCTAGTGACGTAGAATGGAATGCAACTTCTATCCAATCAAGGATTATATTGTTTGCTATTTGCATGCTTACGCCCCCTTCCCTTTTTGTATCGAATAAGTACGTGTGTTAATAAAGGAAAAGCCCAGAGGCTGTAATGATTTTGCCATAGAAGCATGGCCAAAGGACTTAATACTGGAATCATAAGTCTGTGTTTTGTCCTTAATTATTGTGCGCACCCGTGTTCAAAACAATTCGGAATGACTGACTGAATTCCAGAAAGGACAGGTTTATGTCCACCTCAACAATGCTATATAAATACAGTGATCCCTCAAGATACAATGGCCTCAGGATACAATATTTTCAACATACAATGGTCTTTTCTGACCCATAGTAAGTTGAAACTAGACTCAACATACATAGAAACATAGAAGATTGACGGCAGAAAAAGACCACCTGGTCCATCTAGTCTGCCCTTTTATTATTCATTTATTGTTATCTTAGGATAGATACATGTTTATCCCAGGCATGTTTAAATTCAGTTACTGTGGATTTATCAACCACCTCTGCTGGAAGTTTGTTCCAAGCTTCTACTACTCTTTCATACAATGTCTCAGACTCAGATCTAACCAACCAAGGTCACCTCTCCTGTAAAATAGATGTATTAGTTGCTAGTTAGCAGCTATTCCTGACTGTTATATGTAAGAACTTGTCTTATCTATCTTAGTTATCTGCTTATTTTTCTTAAATCTTAATTTTCTCTTATCTTGGATGACATTTTGGGGCTTTGGAACCGATTACTTAACTTACAATGGTTTCAACATACAATGGTTGTCCTGGAACCAATTAATATTGTATAGTGAGGGACCACTGTAACAGGAAATAAATGAAATAATTACATATAATATAGTAAGATTCCTTTACCTATGACATGTGCAATAGAATATACAGTATATGAAGGCTGATGAACTATATACAATATGGCTTAGTGGTCTGCAAAGAAGGACTGCTCTCCAGAGAGAAGACAGAAGAGGTGTTATACTCCTCCAGTATAAGAGAAGACAGTACTACCTGCAGTATGAATCCCAACCATCACATAGTTACCAGAATGTTATGTAAGTATGTTATGTAAGTATGAAGTTTGTCATATAGCAAGCTGTAACTGGGGCTGCAGACTCGTCTACTAGAGATGAGTGAAGTTTTGAAGACTTTGATTAGGCCGATTCGCCAACTTCAACAAGAAATTCGATTAGTTACGAATGAATTTGTTACAGATCACGATAAATCAGGTATACCCAGGCCACTCTGCCTAATCATATTCATCCCATTTGGTAGCCCAATCTCAGTGTGAAGGCTTGGAATTTAAACTGCAGGGAGAGTGTATTGCCCGGTGCATTACGTTCTCTGCACCCACATTCAAAGTTAATCCATTTTGTACATACTGTGCCATCAGTATTACAGGTGTAATGCAGTGCACCAAGATTCATAGCTAATCCCTTCTGTTAAACAAAAAGAAAGCATACAGCACCCTTCAGCAAAGAAAAAAAAACTTGGCCATATCCCTGCAGGAGCTTTGTCCAAATGGCTCCTTAGTGGAACAAAATATAGAAATGTAGGCAACAGCAATAAAGTAGTGGAGAAACAAAAATGTTTAACCCCTTGGCGACCAGCGCCGTAATAGTATGACGCTGCGGCAAGGTGCTAGACGCCCAGCGCCGCACTATTACTGAGCGCTGATCGGGCGGGTGCAGGAGCTGCGCCCGCCCGATCAGAGTCGGGGGTCCGGCTGTGCCCAGGTGCCGGACCCCTGAGGAATGCGCCAGCATCGGTGAAAACACCGATGCCGGCGCATTAACCCTTCATGTGCCGCGGTCAGCGCTGACCGCAGCACATGCGGGCGGTCGGAAGGGGTTGCCATCGGGTCCCCGTGCTGCTGTGATGGGGACCCGATGGCTGAGATAGCAGCCGGATGCCTTCCTTAGGCATCCGGCTGCTATCTACGGAAGCCTGTGAGATCCAGCACCCTGGATCTCACAGGCAGTGTGCTGGAAGTGTATTACATTGAGTAATACACTTCCAGCCAATGCATTACAATACAGAACTATTGTAATGCATTGTAAGGGGATCAGACCCCCAAAAGTGAAAAAAAAGTGTAAAATAAGAAAGTAAAAAAAAGTGAAAAAAATAAAGTTTTACAAAAAAAAAGTTTCAGGTTCCCCCCCCCCAAAAAAGCGTCATTTTTACAAAATAATATAAAAAAAAAATTGTAAAAAATAGTGAAAAAAAAAATGGACATATTAGGTATCGCCGCGTCCGTATCGACCGGCTCTATAAAAATGATCCACCCCATCAGGTGCACGCAGTAAAAAAAAAAACAAAAAAAACTGCCAAAACAGACATTTTTTGGTCACCTTCCCTTACAAAAAGTGTAATAGCAGGTGATCAAAAAAGCGTATGTACCCCAAAATGGTACCAATCAAACTGTCATCTTGTCCCGCAAAAAATGAGACCCTACCTAAGACAATCGCCTGAAAATTAAAAAAAATATGGCTCTCAGAAAATGGCAACACAAAAAATATTTTATTTTGTTCAAAAATGTATCTAATGTGTAAAACTTTCCAAAAATAAAAATTATACACATATTGGGTATCGCGGCGTCCGTAACAACCTGCTCTATAAAAATATTGCATGAGATGGCCCCCCCAGGCGAATGCTGTAAAAATTTTTTTTTAAAAAGCTAAGCCAAAACAGACATTTTTTCCCTTTTGCCTCACAAAAAGTGTAATAGCAGGCGATCAAAAAGGCATATTTACTCCAAAATGGTACCAATCAAACCGTCATCTTGTCCTGCAAAAACGATACCCTACCTGAGACAATCGCCTGAAAACTTAAAAAAATATGGCTCTTTGAAAATGGCAACACAAAATAATGATTTTATTCTGTTCAAAAAATAAATGTAATGTGTAAAACTATCCAAAAATTAAAAAGTTAGACATATTGGGTATCGTCGCGTCCGTAACAACCTGCTCTATAAAAATATTACATGAGATGGCCCCCCGGGTGAATGCTGCAAAAAATAAAAACTATGCCAAAACAACCATTTTTTTCCCTCTTGCCTCACAAAAAGTGTAATAGCAGGCGATCAAAAAGGTGTATTTACCCCAAAATGGTACCAATCAAACCGTCATCTTGTCCTGCAAAAACGATACCCTATCTGAGACAATCGCCTGAAAACTTAAAAAAATATGGCTCTTTGAAAATGGCAACACAAAAAAAAAGATTTTATTCTGTTCTAAAATGCATCTAATGTGTAAAACTTTCCAAAAATAAAAAAGTTAGACATATTGGGTATCGTCGCGTCTGTAACAACCTGCTCTATAAAAATATTACATGAGATAGCCCCCCAGGTGAATGTTGTAAAAAAATTTTTTAAAAAAACCATGCCAAAACAGCTATTTGTTTTCACCTTGGCTCACAAAAACTGTAATACCAAGCGATCAAAAAGTCTTATGTACCCCAAAATGGTACTAATCAAACAGTCATCTCGTCCCGCAAAAAATGAGTCCCCACATAAGACAATAACTCAAAAAATAAAAAATCAGTGGCTCCCGCAAACCAATCCATCAAAATCTGTTCTGCAAAATCCATATGGCGCTCCTTCTGTTTTGAGTTCTGATATGTGCCCCCACACCAGTTTACCACCACATATGGCATGTTGCCGTATTCAGGAGAAAATGGGTAACAAATTATGGGGTGCTTTTCTCCTGTTATCTCTTGTGAAAATGAAAAATTTGGGGCTAAAGCAACATTTTATTGGAAGAAATGAAACTTTTCATTTTCACAGCCAAGTGTTTCCAAATTCCGTAAAACGCTTAGGGGGCCAAAGTGGCCAGTACCCCCCTTAATATATTCTTTGAAAGGTGTAGTTTCCAAAATGGGGTCACTTTTTGAGGGTTTCCACTGTAGGGGTACGTCAGGGCATCTCAATTACAAAAATGGTGCCTAAAAACTATTCTAGCAAAATCTGCCTCCAAAATCCGTATGGAGCTCCTTTCTTTCTGACCACTGCCACAAACCCATAGAGACGTTTACCACCACATATGGGGTATTTCTGTAAACTGCAGAATCAGAGTAATGTATATTGAGGTTTAGTTTGCTGTTAACCCTTGCTGTGTTGCAAGAAAAAAATTATTAACATGAATAATCTACCAAAAAAGTGACATTTTGAAATTTCACCTCCATTTTCCTTTAATTCTTGTGGAACACCTCAAGGGTTAACAAAGTTTGTAACAGCAGTTTTTTATAACTTGAGGGGTGTAGTTTCTAAAATGGGGTCATTTATGGGGGGTTTCATTATGTAAGCCCCTCAAAATCACTTTATATCTGAATTGGTGCTTAAAAAAAATGGTTTTGGAAAATTTGGTGAAAATTTGAAAAATGGCTTCTAAACTTCTAAGTCCTCTAACGTCCTAAAAAAGTAAAATGACATTTACAAAATGATGCCAACATAAAGTAGACATATGGGGAATGTAAAATAATAACTATTTTTGGAGGTATTACTGTGTATTTTGAAAGTAGAGAAATTGAAATTTGGAAATTTGCTAATTTTTCCAAATTTTTGGTAAATTTGGGATTTTTTTCATAAATAAGGGTCAAATTTATGACTGTCATAAAGTACAATGTGTCACAAGAAAACAATCTCAGAATGGCCTGGATAAGTAAAAGCGTTCCAAAGTTATTACCACATAAAGTGACACATGTCAGATTTGCAAAAAATCGCCTGGGCATGAAGGTGAAAACAGGCCCGGGGTTGAAGGGGTTAATGCATATTGCAGCAGTCCAAACACATACTTTTTAATCCCTTCTGTCAGCTGTAGATTTACAGTATTAGGGATCATGCACACAAACGTATTTTCTTTCCGTGGTTCCGTGTTGCAGACCGTAGGCGGAACCATTCATTTCAATGGGTCCGCAAAAAAAACAGAAGGTACTCTGTGTGTATTCCATTTCCGTTTGTCCGTATTTCCGTTCCGCAAAAAAAAAAGCATGTCTTATTATTGTCTGCATTACGGACAAGGATAGGACTGTTCTATTAGGGGCCAGCTGTTCCGTTCCGCAAAATAAGGAATGCACACAGATGTCATCCGTATTTTCTGTGGATCCGTTTTTGTGGATCCGTTTTTTCATACGGTCGTGTACATGAGGCCTTACAGGTCACTGTTACCGTCAAGTCTAATTTATCACCGTGGACTTAACCGTGCAGTGCCCCAAGATTCAAGTGACAGAGTGGGGAGGTGGCAGCAGTGGCAGTAACAGTGACAGTAGTGGCCCCATGACAGAGTGAGGAGGGTGGCAGCAGCAGCAGTAGCAGTGACAATAGTGGCCCCATGACAGAGTGGAGAGGGTGGCAGCAGCAGTGGCAGCAGTGGTCCAATGACCAGGGGGTGGGGGGTGTTAGACAGCAGCAATGGCAGTAACAGTGACAGTAGTGGCCCCATGACAGAGTAGGGAGGGGGAAGGCAGCAGCAGTAGAAGTAAGGCTTTGTTCACATCACTGTTTATTTTTCTGTTCTTCTGAGCATCCATAAAGCCTCTTTCGGACAGTCAGTATTTGAGCAGTAATAGTAAGCCAAAACCATGAGTAGGTCCAAAACAGAGATAAAATGTAATAGAAATATTTCCATCTCTTCTGTGTTTTTGATTCCCATTCCTACTTTTGGCTTACAAATACTAATCAAATACTGATGCAAAATACTGACCGTGTGAAAGAGGCCTATGCTCAATTTGCATCTGTTTTAGCTATTTACATCAGAAATCAGTTTTCTTTTACAAGGAAAAAAGTCCTGCATGCAGGACCTTAATGACTTCTTTCACATCGTCAGTATTTGGTCAGTATTTTGCATCAGTATTTGTAAGCTAAAAACAGGATTGATAGAAGAATATTGGAGAGAGAGATTGCAGGGAGAGTGCAGGAAGAGTTATGCTGTGTCAGTTTTATCTATTTATACCTACTGTACATTTACTTATTCCTACATCAGCTGTATTGTGCCCCCTACCCAACCAACCAAACCCCATACCAGCAACAGTCCCTGTCTAAAGGTGCATTAACAATGAATTAACAGCCATTAACAATGAAGACCGACTATACAATGCGGTCTTCATTATTAAATGAAAGGCAGCTGCCGGACGGTTCTTCACTGCAGAGTGGCCTTGGCATACCTGATTTATAGCAATTTGTAACAAATTAATTCTTAATGATTCAGCCTCCTTGGTGAACTTTGGAGAAATTGCTGAATCAAATTTTAAAAAACTTTGCTCATCTCTATAATGCAATGGAAAAATGAATCCAGCCAGCAAAGGAGGCAGTATGAACAATCACAATACATTAGTAAGTGCCTTGTATGAACTTTCTCTACATGATAAATGTCATTTGCTGAAGTGACACAACCCCTTTAAGTCTTTTCTTCTGTCACTGTTTTTCCCATTGTTTTACTGTTTAATACATTTGTAAATTGTGTTTCCTCCTCAGCCCATTTATCAGCATTGAACTGCTTATGCCATTTATCCGTCCAAGCCTCCAGCTTCCCCAAATCTCTCTTATCAAAGGAATTTCCTAATTAATTACCACACAGCTCAGTCTCTATTCACTCTTACATTCAAAGATTACTGTCAAGCTTTCTGGAGGCTGCACTAGCAAGAATAGCCCAGTCTGCAGCACTGACAGCTCTTGTCAAAAATAGTGACCTCTGACAGACCCCATTGATGGTGTCATTTTAAAATTATGAAAACAGGATCTTCTGGAGAATAATGGCATCCAAAATAAACTGTAATGTTAATAGAGTAGAGATGAAAAAAATTTCTTAAAACATGTTTCGGGTCAGATTCTAACGAATGGGATGTAATATTCGATTCGGGTCCAAATTAATTCTAACTGTTTCAAAGATTGGCCTGAAAAATAGTAAATTACATTTCTAGGTCTCCTAAGACTCAGAGACAGCAAGAGGTTGATTACTCAGCATAGGGCAGTTAGACAAGTGGGTGGCAGGCGTCTGCTCAGAGAAAGCTGCTGCAAACTATGGAAAGTGTATTCTGGTAATATAAAATTTGGCCTCTCTTTAGGCATCAGGAAAATATTCCCCTATTACAAATTGATAGCCAGGGTCTAAAAGCATGACTATCCAGTAGTAATCACTTTGCATTGTCCCTAATGACACATCTTGTGGCCACTTCGAAGAGCATGAGTAGTCCCTGATGAGCTGCCACTGCCTGATCTAAAAAAATCACCTGCTCCCTGCTGTGGTAGTCTCGTGCGTGATGTAATCACTGACCACTTTATATATAAGTGTAATTCCAGCAAGTCGGAACATGGCAGATCAAGAGTTGCAAAGGCAGAGGTTTTTGTTGCTGCATGTCCAGGGGGATGTTCTTAGTCACATAAGAATGGCTGAAATGCACACATTCTACAGGACATAGTCAGCACCTTCTTCTACTCTGATTGTTTTTCAAAAAGCGTTTACCACTAAATTTATCACATATGCCATGCAGGGAGAATGTGAGAGGGACGCATCTCCCTATTATTGTGGGTGACGCTAGGCAGACTCATCCCCGTCAAGGCCTGCTACTGGCTGACAACACCCCACCCTGTCACCGGATGTTTTGATCTGCGCGATGGAAGATGTAGCAGCGGCTGTGCGGGCAACAGGAGCGACGCGAGTGCCGGGGAACAGGGTAGGTATAACCTACATGAGGGGCCCGGGCATCGGGGGGACATTATAGGAGTTGGATAAACCCTTTAAATGCAGTGCAGTCACAATGTTCTTGCCATTGTCACTGACCACCTTGCACAGTTAAAGTTGGTGGGGAGACATCCAGCATGTTTACTGCTTCATGCACCTGATCCGCTCCATGTATTCTCTCCCCCCAGCTCATCAGTTCTAAGAACTGATGGCAACACTTCAGTTTACACATATATGATAGGACGGAGGGGAAGCAACCTCTACCTTGTTTCTGTTGGGGACAGGAGGATGTGCATTGAAGAGAACATGGTAGAAATGTGTGCCAGTACAAAAAAATACTCCCTTATATTGTGCACCAGTACAAAAAAATATCTCCTTATGATATGCGCCAGTACAAAAAATATACCTTAATATTGTGCACAGTACAAAAAATACCCCCTTACATACAGTACCCCTTACCTTTCAGATCTGACCCCCTATCAGACCTCAAATCAAACCCCCATATCAAACCTCAAATTAAGATCCCCATATCAAACTTTAATTCAGAGCCCCATATCAGATCCTTAAATCGGATCCCCTTTAGACCTCCATGTCAGACCCCTATTAAATCAGATTTCCATTAGACCTCCATGTATGTCCGACCCCAGTATCAGACCTCAGATCAGACCCCCAATTAGACCTCCATGTCGTGCCCCCTATTAAAGCAGACTCCAATTAGACCTCCATGTCCAGACCCCCTATTAAAGCAGACCCACTTACCTCTCCTGCTCTGCTGCTACTCCTCACGTCCTGTGTTCTCTCAAAAAATTGTCATACAGAAGGTACTCGCACAGGGCTGCCAGCAGTTGAGCTCAGCCTACGTCTGGCACGTTTTGAGTCTGTGCCAATGGTATCAGTGGCATCACCAGTTCCCATCCTAATGACAATAGAAGCAGATCTGTCCCTAAGAGTTTTCTGGGATGTTTTGGCCATACGATGCCACTGCCCTTTAATGCCACAGTGGCCACCTCCCTGTTTCTCTGATGTCACCTCTAGTGTTGATCGAGCACCGTAATGCTCGGGTTCTCTGGCGGAACACTAGGTGGTGCTCGAATGCTCGGCCGAGCACCCGAGTATAATGGAAGTCAATGGGAGAACCCGAGCACTAAACCAGGCACCCACTGCTCTGAAGAGGGGAGGGTGTCTGGTTCATAGGGAAAGTTGAGAAAATGGTGGAAACACCATTGAAATGGTTTGGGACAAGCATGGGGAGGATGTCTGGATCAGGGCCACTTCTAGCTTTTCTGCTGCCTGAGGCGAAAAATGAAATGGCGCCCCCTTCCCTTGCCCCCATCAGACCTCAGATCAGCGTCTTGTGCCCCCATCAGACCTCAGATCAGCGTCTTGTGCCCCATCAGACCTCAGATCAACACATTGTGCCCCCATCAGACCTCAGATCAGCGTCTTGTGCCCCCATCAGACCTCAGATCAGCATCTTGTGCCCCCATCAGACCTCAGCTAAGAGTCTTGTGCCCCCATCAGACCTCAGCTAAGCGTCTTGTGCCCCCATCAGACCTCAGATCAACACATTGTTCCCCCATCAGACCTCAGATCAGCGTCTTGTGCCCCATCAGACCTCAGATCAGCGTCTTGTGCCCCATCAGACCTCAGATCAGCGTCTTGTGCCCCATCAGACCTCAGATCAGCGTCTTGTGCCCCCATCCGACCTCAGATCAGCGTCTTGTGCCCCCATCAGACCTCAGATCAGCGTCTTGTGCCCCCATCAGACCTCAGATCAGCGTCTTGTGCCCCATCAGACCTCAGATCAGCATCTTGTGCCTTCCTTGTGCCCCCATCAGACCTCAGATCAGCGTCTTGTGCCCCCATCAGACCTCAGATCAGCGTCTTGTGCCCCATCAGACCTCAGATCAGCGTCTTGTGCCCCATCAGACTTCAGATCAACGTCTTGTGCCCCCATCAGACCTCAGATCAGCGTCTTGTGCCCCATCAGATCTCAAATCAACGTCTTGTGCCCCCTCATACCTCAGATCAGCGTCTTGTGCCCCCCTCAGACCTCAGATCAGCCCACCCAGCCACTTAAAAAAAACATACTCACCTGCCCTGCGCTGCCGCTGCCCTCAGCTCCCGCACTCCACTGTCTTCCCTTCCGGCGCGCACTATGACCCGACACTGCGTCAGGGCATAGTGCGCGCCGGAAGGGAAGACAGTGGAGCGCGGAACCTGAGGGCAGCGGTAGGCAGGACAGGTAAGTATGTTTTTTTAAGTGGCTGGGTGGGCTGATCTGAGGTCTGAGGGGGGCACAAGAAGCTGATCTGAGGTCTGAGGGGGACACAAGAAGCTGATAGGGAGCGCAGCGCATCCACCAGCAGTGTTTAACTGCTGTGTGGATGCCGCCCCTCAGACCTACATAAAACTGCCGCCTGAGGCGAGATCCTCATCTCGCCTCATGGCAGAAGTGGCCCTGGTCTGGATGCATCTTGTACACCGAAGTCACTGCTGGGAACGATGTTGTCCGAGAATTACGCCACTTTTATGGAATGACAAGAATACCCCCCAAAACCAAATGTAACATCGATTTTAGAGAAAATATTGTTAGAAAACATATATTTACTTGTATATAAAGCGCAAGTAGCAGCAGGCCCTCACCCCTAATGTTTTACACGGTCAGATCATCAGCAGGCACTCGCCCCTAATGTTTTAGACGGTCAGATCAGCAGTAGGCCCTTGCCCCTAATGTTTTCGAGTGTCAGCAGCACTGAAGGTCAACTTGTCAGGAGGAGGACCAGAGTGAAGAAGTGGAAGAGGAGGTGGTAGACGATGAAATCACTGGCCCAACATGGGAAAGTGGCAAGTTGAGCGAGGACAGCAGTACAGAGGGGGAGGGATCCGCAGGCTGGAAGAGGCAGTGGGGTGGCAAAAGGGAAAAGGCAGGCCACACCAACATGTGTGGACAATAAAAGAATTGTCATTTGCAACCTGTGTCGTACCAAAATAAGCAGGGGCATGAACACTAGCAACCACCAGCATGATCCTCATGGAAGCAAAGCACCCTAATAGGTGGGGAATATGCCTGGATCCACAATCGGTGTCTGTGGGTCACTCCACTGCCTCCTCTTCCCTGTGTTACGTGCTAGCCAAGACGCAGGCCCAGATGCCTCCCGCCCTGCACCTAGACCCTCTCAAGCACCATCAGCGAGCACATCCACTTCTGTGTCCCAGCGCAGTGTACAGATGTCCATACCCCAGGCCTTTGAATGAAAGCGCAAATACCCAGCCACCCACCCACAGGCCATAGCATTAAATGCACACCTTTGCAAATTGCTGGCGCTGGAAATGTTGCTGTTTAGGCTTGTGGACACTGAGGCTTTTCACAGTCTGATGGCGGCTGTTCCTCGTTACTTAGTACCTAGCCACCACTATTTTTGCCAGTGTGCCGTCACCGCCTTACACCAGCATGTGTCCCATAACATAACCCGTGCCCTGACCAACGCAGTTACTAACGATTGACATATGGACAAGTGCTTTTGGCCAGGGACGCTACATTTCCCTGACGGCACACTGGGTGAACATTTTGGAGGCTGGGAGCGAGTCGTACCCTGGGAATTTCACAGGTGCTACCGACACAAAGGATTGCAGGCCCTACTTCCATCAGGATTTCCACCACCACCTACCTGTCACGAATGTGCCTGCATCAGGTTGCAGGCGATCGGCTGGACTTTCAAAAGTGACATAATTTGACATGTTTTCCTCTTGGTTTGGTTGCTGTTTACCACACCCCTTCCCCTCAGCTGTTGCGGGGGTGGTGATTGTCTTTCCCCTATTTATCCCTTCCTCTCCCAGTATCCCTTGCGGTTTATACTTTCTGCTGACATTGTTGTGTGTGGTGTGGTTCTTGGCTGAGATCCGGTTGCTGCAATATCTGCATTAAGATAAGTGTCATTTTGCCTATTGTGTTCATCCTACTTTTCCCTGTTGTGGTTTTGCCTTCTAGAGTCTCCTGTTCGTCCGTCCTTTTGGAGGAACGGGTTGACTCCTTCCCCTGTCACTAGTTGCAGGGTTCTATAGGGTAAGTTTGTTATTAGGTTCCTGTGTATGAACTCTCCTATGACTAAGGCCTGTTCATACTGGTAGTCAGTCAGGACCTAGTTTCAGGGTTTCCTGCAGGAGGTGACCGTTTCCCTTCTTTGGTCTTTTCCCTTCCCTCTTACGCTTGGTGTGGCTATACCCTCCACACCAGAGCGTGACACTACATTAGCGGCTGCAACCCCTCCTTCTCCTCCTCCACTTCCACCTAGTAATTCTCATCTTGCAGCACCAGTCAGCCATCAGTCAGTAGCTGAAACCAATGTAGCACAGCAGTGGGGAAGCGGCAACAGGCTGTGCTGAAACTTATTTGCTTAGGTGACAAACAACACACCGCCACAGAGCTGTGGCAGGGTATAAGGGACCAGGCTGAGCTGTGGCACTTGCCACTCAACCTACAACCAGGCGTGGTTGTGTCTGATAACGGCCGCAACTTGGTGGTGGCTTTGGTGCACGGCAAGCTCACACACATACTGTCACGCTCAGGTGTGGGGGGAAAACCCCCCAGGGAGGGAAAGAAGATTAGGCCTGGAAACTAAGGAAGGAAGATGGACACCTCCTAAAGAAAACTCTGATTCTAATCCTGACTGACTAACAGTATGAACAGGCCTCAAATGTAGGCAAGTTCATACACAGGAAACTAAACCAAACTGACCCTATAGGACCCTAGAACTAAGGACAGGAATGAGTCTACCTGTTCCTCCAACAGAAAGGACGAACAGGAGTCTCCCTCAGGCCAAACAACTGCATCAACTTAGTGGTTCAGCGGTTTCTCAAAACCTACCCCAATTTGCCAGAGTTGCTGGTGAAGGTGCCTGTGTACCCATTTCCAAAAGTCACCTACAGCTTCCGCTGGTCTGGCAACGCTGCAGCAGCACTTACACTTGCCAGCTCACAGACTGCTGTGCGACCTGAGCACGCGCTGGAACTCCACCTTCTACATGTTGGGCAGGCTTTGTGAGCTGCAGTGACCAGTAGTGGAACACCACCTGCAACACGGTCGTCGCCTTTCCAGTTACTCACAATAAAGGTGGGCGGCTCTGCATGTGGAAAAGGTTCTGATAAGCGGCCTAGTATCACAAGGAGGGAAAAGTTTTTGAAAATGGTAAAGGAGTACCTAGCTGACCGTGTCAATGTCCTCAGCGATCCCTCTGTGCCTTATAATTATTGGGTGTCTAAGTTGGACATATGGCACGAACTGGCTCTCTACGCCTTGGAGGTGCTGGCCTGCCCTGCCGCCAGCGTTTTGTCGGAGCGGTTATTTAGTACCGCTGGGGGCATAATAACTGCTAAGCGCATCCGCCTGTCAACTGAAAATGCTGACAGGTTGACGCTAATCAAAATGAACAAGGCCTGGATTGCCCCCTTCGCTACCCCACCAGAGGAAAGCGGCTGAACATAAAGGAACTTTAAATGTGGATTTTAGGGTGTATTGAATACACTCTATTCCCATGCACCCCTTCCTCTTCCTTTTCTCGTCCTCTTCCCCATCTTCCTCCATCATATCAAAATGCTTATTAGGCTGCCCTCGTCTTTACCAGCAGGCCCTCACCCCTAATTTTTTAACCTAAAAAATTAACCTCACTCTGTTCCTCCTCCTGACATGTTGACCTAACAAGAACCTGTCTTGCGCAGCCCTGCAAACTGGGACATGAAGCTAGGAGTTTTGAATGACTTTGTTTCTTGTGCTCTGCCAGCAGACACTGTTTCACCACGCCCAGAGCCATGGCCTCTGCGTGCACCATCAGCAGCATGCCCACTTCCCTGTCCCTTACTGCTCGCCTTGTGCATATTAAATGGTATATATGCAAGTTTGTCAAAAGTACAGTTGCGCAGATTTTTTTTAGTGTATGAGCAGAAAAATTTCACCGAATGTCCACAGAAATATTTAGAATGAGCAAACGTTATGCAGCAGGTAATGTCACATACATGAGGTACTGACAACTTGATTAGCGGCAGAAAAAATAGGAGGAGGACGGAAGCGGCTGCCTGTGCCCATGCGAGCGCAGGGGAGCCGAGCGATACAGTGCTCGTTACGAGCACGTTCGCTCATCTCTATTCTTTTCCCATTTTCCAATATAAAATACAGTAAATTAAAAGGTGTCCCACAAAAAATATGAACAAAAAATGTAAAAAGTTATGGCTCTTGGAATGTGGGGAGGAAAAAACAAAAATTCAAAACTGAAAACGGGCCAGACTATATTTAATTTGAAATAGTTTTCAATATTTTTACTTCAAGAATATTGAACATAGAATATATATCACTGTGTAACACTGTTCTTTATAAACCAATACACTTATTGAAACAGGAAATATGGAATAATGAAATAAAAGAAGAGAAGATCACATATAAGTGAGCAAAAATAAGCCGTAACCATTGACATTTAACAATTTGACAATTAATAACATTATGTAGCCATTCCAGACAAGTCAAATCATACACTGTATTTAGAGATCAGAGACCAGAGAGCTTCAGAAAGACTGACAGAGGCAAAAGGCAAGATATTGATTTAATGTCTTCTGTAGGAAAGAGTGAAATGTACGGTAACAGGGGATTTCTACATCTTCCTCCAAGCATTTAGATTTTTGTTCACTTTTATCACAATAAAAATGCAGTGCAGTCTGCAGGCAGCATGTTATAGAGCAGGAAAAGCTGAGCAGATTGAGATATAATTTTGTGGGGAAAGGTTCTTGTAATCTATTCATCGAAATATCTGCTCATTCTGAGCTAAGGAGTCATGTGGGTGGTCTCAGTCACTGACAACTTCTACTCTCACTGAGTAGGACCGCCCACATGACTCCTTAGTTCAGATTATTAAAATACAAGTTTTACCGAATCCTTTTCCCTAAACTATACATCAATCTGCTCAGCTCCTCCTGCTCTATAACATGCTGCATACAGATTCCATTTAATTTTGTGTTCTTGTTGTTTCTGTAGAGATTTTAAGATCCATGTTGTGCCAGTGTTCCGTGGCATAACTAAATAGGTTGCAGGAGTCTTGTGCAGGGGATTTGTGTATCCCAAATCTTTGGCTACATTGAGATGCTTGAGTGGAAGAGACAGAGGAAGAATGGAGCAGGGTATATGGGTGTGAAATGCTCAGATTGTTTAATCCTTTTGGGTAAGACGCTGATTTACATGTTTTTCGAACACAGATTTCTCTCGTTATTCCCCACCCCATAAAATTGCAAAAAATTCAGGATGAATTCCAAATTGATTTGGAATGTACATTTATACACTTGTGTTTTCATAGACCAGTTTTCCCCTCCTTTGGTGGTAGCCTCATACTGTTCAATTAGTGTTTTTCATAAATTTTTATTTTATCTATTGCTACGTATGCTTGTGTCCCCACATAATGCTTCTCTGGAAAAGAAACATGTAAGGCCCAGTTCACACATCAGTTATTTGGTCAGTTATTTCCATCAGTAAGGCTCCATTCACACGTCCTGTTTTTCTTACCTGATTCGATCCTGATCCTGATCTGGATCCATTCATTTCAATGGGTCCTGAAAAAATCAGGATCAAATCAGGAAAGAAAAACAGGACGTGTGAATGGTGCCTTATTGTGAGTCAAAGCCAGGAGTGAAGCCTACTTAGAGATCAGGTATAAGGAAAAGATCTGTACCTGTTCTGTGTTTTTGACCCACACCTGCTTTTGGCTCACAATAACTGATGGAAATAACTGACCAAATAACTGAAGTGTGAACTAGCCCTAAGCTAGTCCCCTTTGCAAAACGAATGGAAAACAGAGTGTCTCATACCAGGAAACACCTGTTTCTAGGTAACTAACCCTTTAGTAAAGAAGATTTGCTTGGCTGCCCGGGATGCCTTGGTTGGGGTACTTTTTCTCCATATGGGGGGGCACTGAGTATGTATGAGGAGTATCATAAGACAGACAAAGTTCCTATGATTTTCTGGGAAGAATATATGAAAATTGGCACCTCTTACATCTGCCAGCATCAAATAGGCTTAATAAAGCTAATTTGAATATCTTTCTCAGAAAACCAGAGGAGCATTGCCTGGCCTACAATATTTTGCACACATACTACACATACTCGGTGATATCCATAATAAGATAGAGTATCCCTAACACAATGCATATATATTGCTCAGAAAACCAGAGTAGAATAATAAGCTCTCTCTAGAGTTTGAATTTTTGGGGAATTCAAGGTAAATTTGATTAGTTTATAATCAATAATGTTGTCTCTAATGTCTTTTGTTGCTGTTGCTTCCTATATGCTGCCCCTCAGTACAGCATGAGTGGGCTTGGCTTAACCAGCAGCCCATGTGGTTGGCAGACTATGGATCCCATCATGCATTGCTGATGTCAAGGTTGGGGTACACAGAAAAGGGAGATGTGATCCCTGAGCTCTCCCCAACCCCTGTCGCTGCCTAATTGCCTCCGTGTCCTAGGCGACACGGCGACAACCACGAAGACTGCAATTACACTTGACTAAGGTGCAGGGAAAAGGGAAAACAAACAGAGACAAACAAAACACTGAAGAATCGTCAGCTAGCCGTGTCAGAATACCAGAGATAACGTCAGTACAAAATCAGAAGACGGTAGAGTAGTCAGGTACGAGCCAAGGGTCAAATAAGCAGTAGAATACACACGATACAACGCACAAGCAGGAATAGCAAGGATTTGCAAAAACCGGCAAAGAGCAGAGAGGAAGGTAGGTATTTATGCAGGAAGATATCCCACCCCCAGGTTCTGAATGGACCAGATTCTGAGAAGCCACTCAGCCCAGCACCTGAGTATTAACCCTAAGAAGACAACAAAACATGAAGATGGGCGTTGGCTCCAAAACAACCCCACAGTGTGAACATGGTTAAAGGCAAGGCGTAGGCACTAAACAGAACACACAAAAACTCAGAATACCAAGCAAAACATAGAAAACCTATGTTCTCCGGTGACCAGACCTGACAGCTGACACTTATTTCAGGCTGTTTCCCTCCCCTGTATTCCTCAAGTAATGCATAGAGTGTACCGGCTATCAAGAGGTTTTGGGTCATGTGTAGTGGTCATGGGACTACTAGATAGGCAGTGGTGAAAAATAGCATTTATGAAAGTTTTGTGTTTTCTGGGGCTGTTTTCTAGCTATTCTGGTTGGTTTCTTATGTGTCCTAGGGTTGTGTCCTGGCTGGACCTGTAAGGGAAAGATTACTCACCTGCTTCCCACCCCCTCTCCTCCCAGACTGTGACCCTGTGATGCTCCACTGGGCTCCTTCACTGAAAACATCTGGCCGCAGTGGCTTGCTTGCCTTACGTCATGACAAATGTCACATACATTCAAGGCACAACTGTATTCCTGCAAGTCTCTCTCCTGTTGTGCATTTCATATTGTGTTCCCTTATTTTTTGTGGGACAATCTGTACTTTTAAGCAATATCATTTTGGGGTGTGTATGACTTTTTGGTCACTTTTTTTTCAATTTTTTGGGGAGAAGAAACTACGCCAAAACTGCAAATCAGCCATTTTAATTTTTTTCTGTTACACCATTCACTTTATGGGACATTTTTTTTTTAGATTTTAATAGTACAGGCATTTTTGAATGTAGCAATGCCTATGGTATTTATATTTTTAATGATTTATTTTCATTTTGGCCAAAGGGGGTTGATTTAAACTTTTAGATTTTTTATTTTTAAAAACTTTTCTAACCCTTTCTTAACTTTTGTAAGTCACTCTTGCAATTATTTAATTGCATATTGTAATGGAATTTTATCTATTGCAATATACAAAGATCGGTATATATTCCAATGCAGTGCTGCCGCCTGCAGGTCTACATTGGAATATATCTGTAAAAGGCATTGGAGAATCAGCAGGCTCTGGCCTTTCACAGACAATGAACAGCTCCCCCAATCGCCGCATGGGGGAGCCGTTTCAGGCCCGGAGGCTCAGCACTTCTGGGTTTCGCACTCTCAGATGAGGGGTCAAATGTCTACGATTGGCATTTGCCCCAGGTGTCTGCTATGTGAAACAGCAGGCTCCTGATAGCTGTGGCACCAGCTCAGCTCTGAAGCAGGCACTATCTTCAAAGACCTAACATCAGGGCTGTGGAGTCGGTAAGCCAAAGCCCCGACTCCAACTCCGACTCCTCAATTTCCCCTGACTCCGACTTCCGACTCCCAATTCGACTCCGACTCCCTCATACATGGCGCATGTTTAAGTGATAACTTTAAAAAACTTTGCATAAATCAATAATACAAATATGTCATGACAAAAAAAAAGTTTGTAATCTATGTTTTAATAGATATCTTTACTCTGAACTTCCAGTATCAGGCTTTTCTCTGGGTACAGCTAACTAAGGGCCTGATGTATGAAAACTGTCTAGGTCTAAGACTTTCTTGGTTGCCCATAGCAACCAATCAGAGCTCCCTTTTCATTTCCCCAGAGCACTATATGAAATGAAAGGGGAGCTCTGATTGGTTTCTATGGGCAACAAAGAAACTTCTACACCTAGACAGTTTTCATACATAAGGCCCTATGTGTTTTACATCAGAGGAAAAGCAAACTAAAACATAAAGCATACAGAGAGAACATGCACTGGATTATTGATGTATGCACAGTTTATTGAAAGTTTAGATATACTAAGAATTACTTGTCTTAAAGGGGTTTTCTCAGCACATTGATTCAATGGCTGACAGGCAGTCTACACTCACATGTCTCCTCAGACTGTGGGTGTGTCTCCAGCAGTTATTAGCATATATTAACTTACTCTAACAGAGCAGGAGATTGTGATCTCTAACACAATTGCAGGTACTGCCATGCTTCTCAGTCCTCAGTAATCACTCAGAGCTCAGTCCCATCATTCTTCACTGCTCTCAGCCAATCAGATAACAGTCTTTCTGGTCTGCAGGCTACCATAGAAACCTGTGTACAGTGAGAGACCTGCTGAACTGTCTATAGTTCATGACTAAATGTTTCTGTGTGTCGTTGCAGAAAGAAAGTCAACCTCCCACCCATCCCTGCAGCTGACAGAAGTTGATTTTTACCTTTATTTTTTCAATCCCTGTTGGATGCGGAGTGGGAGGGGGCGTGGCCTTACAGAGTCGGGGCGTGGCTTAGCAAAGCGCTTCGCATAGGTGCATTTAATCTATTTCATTTAATGTTTCTGTGTGTCGTTGCAGAATGGCTGCGGAGTGAGAGGGGGCGTGGCCTGACAGGGACGGGGCGTGGCTTAGCAAAAGGCTTCGAACGGTTGTAGTCTATAATTAGTCTATTTCATCTAAAATTTTTGTGTGTCGCTGCAGAGAGAAATTCACCCTCCCACCCCTGCAGCAAACAGAAGTTTATTTTTACCTTCATTTTTTAAATTCCCATTGGCTGCGGAGTGGGAGGGGGCGTGACCTGACAGAGTCGGAGGCGTGGATTAGCAAGACGCTTCGCATGGGTGTATTTAATGTATTTTATTTAATGTTTGTGTGTGTTGTTGCAGAAAGAAAGTCAACCTCCCACCCATCCCTGCAGCTGACAGAAGTTGATTTTTACCTTTATTTTTTCAATCTCTGTTGGCTGCGGAGTGAAAGGGGGTGCGGTCTGACAGAGTTGGCGGTGTGGCTTAGTGAGACCTGGGGCGGGGGTTTTAAGTACTTCTTTTAGGGTCAATACCATGCTTATTTATGAGCCCACGCAATAGGCAGCAGTGGAGAAAAACATCTTTTATTACTGCTGAACTGTAGTAATAGAAAAACACATAAGTTATATTTATGGTAACCGGAATACCTTTAACAGTGTCAGTAAATAGAAATGGATGAGATCCTCAGCTGCTGATAATTACCTGGTTGTTATAGAAACCTGCCCTCCCTGTGTTTGCCTTTGCAGAGAATGGCAGTTGGAGTTTAAAACCAAAGTTCCCAGTTGTAATGTTGGCTAATGGAGATCATATTTTGGGAATATCTCAGGAACGGTATGTCCTAGAGAGATGAGACCTGGTCTAAAACCTTCCCGGACACCTGATGTACCTGTGTGCATGACTAAAGTAAAATCTACTGACCACTGTATTTAGAAAATGTCTTATTTTAACTGTCCCTTTATGTTGAAAGCTAATCTTTGTAACTAGTGAGAAAACCCCTTTAATCCTATTTTCTCCAGTAGATCTGAGATGAGTGCAGCCATTCCTTCCCAGTGCCTTTTTCTTCTGATCTGTAGCAGAGGAGCTTCACTACTGAGCATCTACATAAAGGGCAGCACACAGTCATCTCAACTGAAAGCCTAGATCCTTAGATCAGGAATAGAACAGACATTTATAGGACATTTTATCATTTTCTCCTAAATTCTTATGACAATATATTCAGCACATACTGCATTGAACTAAATGTACCAATTTATTATATATTTTATACCAACCCCGACTCCACCAAAATGGGCACCGACTCCACGACTCCGACTTCACAGCCCTGCCTAACATGTGACATACTATTATGTCACATATCGGGAAAGGGGCAATGCCTAGTGTTAAAAATGAGCGTGCTCGACCTGAAAGCTGAAGTTGAATTACAGGTCATAAGCTATAAATATCACATTTTGTGCCAGCAAGAGGGGAGAGAATATCTGAGAAACCACTGAAAATATGTAACGACTATACATTGAGGATTTTTGCTTTGAACAGCATACTTTCAATTGTAGTCAAGTTTTGTATACTCTAAAAAAAGTAACAGATCAGAAGGAATATTAGCCCTCTTATTCTGCAAAGGATGACTATTTCAAGACTGTTTCAAGAAAATGAAGAAAATCCTGAAAACCAACAAACAATGTGGACAAGTGTTACTTTTAAGGATTCATTTCTAGGTTAAGTGTTCCTAATAAACTGAATACTGAAAATGGAAACATTATATTAACTTGTAATTCACTCTATTAGACTTTCCAGAATTAGGGCTCATGCACACGACCGTATGTATGTGTCTGCAAAACACGGATCCACAAAAAATATGGATGACATCTGCGTGCATTCCGTATTTTGCGGAACGGAAGAGCTGGCCCCTATTAGAACAGTTCTATCCTTGTCCATTATGCAGACGATAATAGGACATGTTCTATTTTTTTTGCAGAATGGATTGGACATGTGGACATACTTAAACGGAATGCACCCAAAGTAATTTACATTTTGTTTTGTTTTTTTGCAGACCCATTGAAATGAATGGTTCCACATACAGTCCGCAAAAAAAAAATGCAACAGAAACAAAATACGTTTGTGTGCATGAACCCTAACTGTATAATCTAGAATGTGGCAGCTGCTGTCATATTGCTTTTAACAATACCATTACTCTTAAAAGTATATGTTACAGTTTTCTATAGAGGTTTGGTCATCCAGAATATGTGATAACCTGGCATCAGTTTGACACCCGTGGATGCCGGTTTAAAGGAGTTTTTGGTAGACATATTAATTTTCGTTTATATGGAAACCCTTACGTCTTCTACGGTTGAAAATTTTTACAAGATTAGTTCAAAGCAATGCTTGGTCCCATATATAAGTGTCAGATGAAGAAATGTGTGAAGATTTGGCCCTACAGCTCTAGTATACGGTCTTGTCATACAAAGTGATACATCGTCCCTTTGGTACCGTCAGCGGTCTGACATTTCACACAAGTAAAGGTTTCTTCAGCCTCAGTTGTCTGTGGGGGATTATGAATATAAGGCCTTTGATCCACATGGATACAGATTTCACATGAGCTATGTCAGAAACCAAAGAAAGAAGAGCAGTCTCCAGTATACAGTATATATTTTGCAATTTCTATAATTTATATCATTTACAAGTGTGGATTCATTTTGAAATCTGCCACTGTTCTTTTTCATATGAGACAGTTTAGGAAAACTTCGGTAAATGTGCTGTAATTTTCAGCTCCTATTATAGTAATGAGCCTATAGACAAGGTAGAGTAATACAGTATATTTCGAGAAGTATATATGCAGTGATCTGCGGGTTCACTGCTAAAGAGTTAATGCTATGATTCACTACTAAAGTGTTTAATGTGATAGAAGCTATGATCTATGCAGTCTGTATTCCAAAAGGTCGGAAATGGTTAACTGGCAGTCCTCAGTAACAGTTGCCAGGTGGTCGGCAAGCCCCACGAAAGACATGCATGCTTCTGTTGGTGTGTAAGCCAGACAAGCCAAAGCCGAAGAAAATATTTTTTCTCCAGGGGGACACCATCCATGTGAGTGAAAGCTACAAGAAAATCAATTTTGCCAAAAATTAACATCTAAGGGAAAAAAGCAATGCATTGTTCCAGAAGATTGAGGACCTTGGACAGTGCTCAGGGCTGGTTTTAGACAAAGTGTGGCCCTAGGCAAAATTGAAAGTGGGGCCCCATGACCTGACAGAGTTGAGGGTGTGGCTTAGCAAAGCGCTTCGCATAGGTGATTTAATCTATTTCATTTAATGTTTCTGTGTGTCATTGCAGAATGGCTGCAGAGTGGGAGGGGGCGTGGTCTGACAGAGTTGGGGGCGTGACTTAGCAAGACGATTCGAACAGTTGTAGTCTATAATTAGTCTATTTTATCTAAAATTTTTGTGTGTCGTTGCAGAGAGAAATTCCCCCTCCCACCCATGCAGCAAACAGAAGTTTGCAGCAAACTGGTCTGACAGAGTCGGGGGCGTGGATTAGCAAGACGCTTCACATGGGTGTATTTAATCTATTTCATTTAATGTTTCTGTGTGTCGTTGCAGAAAGAAAGTCAACCTCCCACCCATCCCTGCAGCTGACAGAAGTTGATTTTTACCTTTATTTTTTCAATCCCTGTTGGATGCGGAGTGGGAGGGGGCGTGGCCTTACAGAGTCGGGGCGTGGCTTAGCAAAGCGCTTCGCATAGGTGCATTTAATCTATTTCATTTAATGTTTCTGTGTGTCGTTGCAGAATGGCTGCGGAGTGAGAGGGGGCGTGGCCTGACAGAGACGGGGCGTGGATTAGCAAAAGGCTTCGAACGGTTGTAGTCTATAATTAGTCTATTTCATCTAAAATTTTTGTGTGTCGTTGCAGAGAGAAATTCACCCTCCCACCCCTGCAGCAAACAGAAGTTTATTTTTACCTTCATTTTTTAAATTCCCATTGGCTGCGGAGTGGGAGGGGGCGTGACCTGACAGAGTCGGAGGCGTGGATTAGCAAGACGCTTCGCATGGGTGTATTTAATGTATTTTATTTAATGTTTGTGTGTGTTGTTGCAGAAAGAAAGTCAACCTCCCACCCATCCCTGCAGCTGACAGAAGTTGATTTTTACCTTTATTTTTTCAATCTCTGTTGGCTGCGGAGTGAAAGGGGGTGCGGTCTGACAGAGTTGGCAGTGTGGCTTAGTGAGACCTGGGGCGGGGGTTTTAAGTACTTCTTTTAGGGTGGCCTGAATTAAAGGTCAATACCATGCTTATTTATGAGCCCACGCAATAGGCAGCAGTGGAGAAAAACATCTTTTATTACTACTGAACTGTAGTAATAGAAAAACACATAAGTTATATTTATGGTAACCGGAATACCTTTAACAGTGTCAGTAAATAGAAATGGATGAGATCCTCAGCTGCTGATAATTACCTGGTTGTTATGGAAACCTGCCCTCCCTGTGTTTGCCTTTGCAGAGAATGGCAGTTGGAGTTTAAAACCAAAGTTCCCAGTTGTAATGTTGGCTAATGGAGATCATATTTTGGGAATATCTCAGGAACGGTATGTTCTAGAGAGATGAGACCTGGTCTAAAACCTTCCCGGACACCTGATGTACCTGTGTGCCGAATTTGGTGGAAATCGGTCCAGTAGTTTGGTCGCGCATAGAGAACAGACAGACAGACAGACAGACAGACAGAAACTCATTTTTATATTATTAAGAGATAAAGATATTAGCCCTACCCTGGAATAATAAGACAATTAGTAATAATAATAAGACATTTATTAAACAGAAATACGCCTGTATTAGGTGTATTTCTGACACAGATTTTGGTGCACAGGTCGTTTGCGCCGCAATCTGCAACTTTTCTCCGCTCATGCCAGGTCTAAAAAAGGTGACACGGGCAGGGAAAGGGATACAGTTATTACCATACAGTTATTGGATAACACCGCCATACAGTCACCGGATAACACTTCCATACAGTGACCGGATAACACCTCCATACAGTAACTGGATACCACCACCATACAGTGACAGGATAACTCCATACAGTAACTGGATAACACCGCCATACAGTCACCGGATAAAAGGGTATAACAGGGCACAGTACTGGGAATGACTAGGGGCACTGTACAGGGTATAGTAAGAGGGCACAATGCAGGGTATAAGGGGGCATAGTACAGGGTAGGGGGCACACTCACGCGACCCTGTGACGTTAGAAGGTCCTTATGGTGTATGCAGTTTAAACACCACCATAATGAGAGGCAGAGGAGTGAGACAGAGGGCCCGGGGCCATGTATGGACAGGAGGGGTGGACACAGCAAGTAGGTGGAAGGGGCTCTAAAGGGGATTTATACAAGAAGTAGGGGGCAGGAGGTCTGTGCAGCAATAGGAGAGATGCAGTTTGGCATTTCAGAGATTACAGTTTGCCGTATGGGATAATATTTTTACATTTAATAGTACAGGCGTTTTCGCATGTGGCAATGCCCATGATGTGTATTTTTTACTTGTTTAGGTATTTTTATTTTCATTTTGGGGAAAGGGGGTGTGATTTTAATTTTTTAATTTTAAAAACATTTTTTACACTTTCTTTATAGTTCCCATAGGGAACTATAACCAGCAATTATCAGATTGGTATTCTCATAGACTCCAATCCATTAGCTTGCAAGTTGGCACCATCTTTAAAGTCCTGCCCAGCGCCATAAATGTATGGTACTCGTAGTTAAGGGGTTAAAGAAATATCTGACCCTTATAGAATGAAGTCACATTGCTGGTGCACAGAAGCATAACGTTTATACATACAACCTAGAGATATTGTGCTATTTTTTGTTCATTTCTGACTAATTCAAGGACTGAATTTATATAGATGTCGTATGTGTTAATGTTTACAAGGCTTCTTGTATCTACACTACAGTAAAGGAAAGAATACAGTAAAGACAGATTTAAATTGTGCCTCAAGTTATAAAACAACTTTCCATGCATGAATAAAGTAGGTGAATATATGACACTTTATTATATATGTTATTAAAGAAAAAGGATTCTATCTGCTTTTATCAGGCTGCTTTGCTCTTTCCTGATTTTAAGATTGATATCTTTGGAAAAAGGAAGGGGAGGAGGAAGATACTGGATGAGAGAAACACAAACTGCAGTTTATTAGCTCTCCTACAATTAGCACTTTTGATTCTACTATATATAGTAAGGATAGGGCTCTTCCACTGTGAAGAGTGCGGTAATGAATCACTTACTAGTGGGCAACAGCCTCCCTTTTCTCTCCATAGCCTTTTGTGTGGAAGGATAGAGATGGAAAGCTAACAGAGATAAAAGACTGAATAAAGGGAAAGAGGAGGAGGACACCATTAGAAATCCATGAGGAAGCATGATTCTTTAATAAGATATATTACAAAGTTTCTAGTATTAACCTGTATTATTCATTTTTGAAAACTATTTTTTATAACTAGAGGTACACTTTAATATGCACAACAGATGCAAAATAAAAATAAAATGCTGAGAATTCAGGTAATAATCCACATTGGATAATTTGTACAATTACAGTAACAATTTACTATGAATATCCAAATTGAGCAAGTTTCACAGTAGAATTACAAGCATCTGGCAGGCTGTGCTGGCAGAGGAACAGCCTGCTGGAGTTCATCATATCTGGCATTTCCAAAAAGGGCTGAGTACCACCAGGTCACTTGGACTATAATGGGACATGGTGCAAATCTGTCCTATTTCTGGCATTTGTGATTGCATTTTTTTTTTATCCAGCCAAATCTCGTCACTAAAGCCTGAAACAAGCTGGATCCCTACCATGACCCATTATAGTCAATGGGCTCTGGCAGGAAAAACAGTATCCGGCTAAGCCAGATATGATACACTCCAACAGGCTCCTCTGCCGGATCTCAAAACCAGAATAACCAACACAAGTGTGAAACAGGCCTTAGGAGGTTGCTAGACGGAAGGAGGAGGAGGTGGTAGGTAGCAGACATTTTATGCTCTTTTCCTGAGGCCTTCAGCTTCAAGAATCCAGAGAATAACAGATCTCAGTGTGATCCTCTGCTTTTTCTACAGCAAGAGAGAAGGAAAACACGATTAAAAAATCTGCATGACCAGATGAGGAGTCATCAAGCTTTCCAGGCCCCTCTGCTGTGGAGGAGTAATTAGTTAAGTCACCCTACACACCTAAGTAACAACTTGGCCAGTCACAATTTTGGCCATGCACACCACAGTGTGAAATACAGGCATTATTGATATAATACAGTCACCAGCCAGAGATTCTATTGAGAGGGACTTTAGCAAGAAAGTGTACAAAAGGGACATTATGTCCAGATTTGTCAACTTCTGGTCTCCTTTAAAGGGGTATTCCCATTTGGGACATTGATGAAATATTGCTAGGACATGCTATCAGATAGGTGCAGGTCTCACATCTGGAACCTGAGGTTATCTCCAGAACAGGAACCCTGAAGTAAAGAGTGCAGCCATGCATGTGTGGTCACCATCTGTTCGCCGCTATTGGGAAGTCTGAAGATAGCCAAGCGATGGCTCAATTATTTCTGTCAGTCCTATAATGGTAAATAGAGAGGGGGCTGCTATGGAGATTCTGAAAATAGTGGAGCACTCTCACTCAGCTATTTTCAGAACTCCAATTGCTATGAATGTGCTCACCACATATTGTGCTCTCCACTTCTGGGGCCCCAGAGGAGGGATCTGTGCCTATCTGATATTGATGGTATATTCTAGCAATATGCCATCAATGTCCCAGATGGGCTAACTACTTTAAGCTCCGCTTTATGCCAGCTGCTCTGGTATCCTGCTAGTTTTCAAAGTAATTCTGCCAATACTGTGCATCAGAACCACAAATTTGTAACATCTCTTCTCATGACTCCAGTTCTCCACTCCAGATGCTCTGATACCTGAAGCTCTCTGATGCTTTGACAGAACTTCACAGCTGGTTTCTGCATACACTGGAACAGTAATTCCCGTCCATCTTCTGTATGGAATGAATAGCCTTTACTGGCCATTCTGGCTACGAATCTGGTGCCCTTGACTGGAACATGTGTGTCACGTCTACAGTGCACCAGTTGATCTGGAATGCTGGTAGTAGACCTCCATTTTTATTGAGGCTTTATTAAGATGTAATGATTACAGCAAGAAATGTACATGAATTGGCCACAGGTGCTTGAGGTTCCACTTCATATCTTTTGAACATCTGTTGCTGTTCATCATGTTCTAAGAGCAAGATCTAAAGCAAAGAAATTAAAGCTGCAATTAATGCTTGTGTCTATGTGCAAAGAACCCTTGTCTTTAAAGAGGCCTAAACGTCGGGTCAAGAAATGTAGAGTGAAGATGCTTATTTTGCTCTCCATAGGTAGGACCGGTAGGCATCACTATTCTCTCAAGCATCCATTGTAGAAGAGTTATCAAAACTCGAGATTTACAGTGAACAGATTGCAAGTCTCCATTTTCAGGCATTTGGAAAAGATGATTCATTTATTTCACTCCAACGTCATAACATTTTGCATCAATATTGTACTGATCGACATTATTCAATATCAAAGATCAGAATGTGTGAAAAATAACCTGCTGAAATCCTGGTGGTCAGAACCACGCGGAGAATGAAATTGTCTGTGTAAATGGCAGACAACTGAATCAATTCTTCCACTGGACGAGCATCTCTGAATAAATTCATAGCAAAATGCGGACACAATCTGAAACCTTATTATGGAACAAAAATGATACACGGAGAATTCATTTCAGAGGTCCAGATGTTCAATATATAGAAAACTAACTGTAATTGACTTTCCCATATTACAACAAGATACCAGCACATATATATAATAAATAACAACAATAATAATAACATGTACCTGAGGGAGTGGCACCTTCAGGTGTGAATGCGCTCTTAGCTTATCTTGAGTAGCATTCTTGTGCACTTTTGCTCTTCCTATCAAATTGAGCGCCTTGATTCCGTGGTACGTATAAGTGTGTTTGCTCCTCCTCTCATCGGTTGCTGTATGCACATAGAGGTCACTAGGAGCAACACACCTATATGTGCAGTGTCCATGCTCCTAGATATAGATGCCCAACGGCATAGTTAGGTTTAGCGTAGGACCTGCCTGACCTGAGACCACCGTGACGCTGGGTAGGTGGGCACAGATGTGTTTTGATCAAAATATATTGGCTAAGAGTCTCAGATTTTATCATATCAGAATGAGGTCTTAGTTTATACAGTATATATTGTTTGCATCTATTTTTGTGCACTAATATTATTTTTCTGTGATTTACTTTAATAAATATTTAACCCCTTCATGCAAAAAGGATGCACATGTAGTGTGCATCTGCAGCAAACCCCTGGAGGAGCCGGAGCAGAGGATGGGAGTGGTAGTGGCCCTGATGAGATGTTGTGTCACAGTGTGCTCCCTCAGACCATCGCTCCGTGGGGATCAGTGCAGTGAAAAGATGGTGCAAGAAATCATGTCAGAAGTAAAAGAACAAAAGTCTCTCTTTACTGAATTCAAGATGAGAGCAACAGTACATCCAGCAGTAGTTAGTACACAATGCAGTTTCTCTCCCCAGAAAGAGGTATGGAGGCAGACGATGGCACTGTGAGAATAAAAGCCGGCAAATGTCCTTCTGTCCTGATTCTCTTGCTAAAAGAATTAAGTTGGCACTTATGGCTATAAGTGTCCACTTCTGTATTGCAGGCTTGTGAGTAGTGATGAGCAAAGCAAGCTTGGGATGCTGCCGACTGGTACCTTGGAATCAAACTTTAAAAATCAAATAACAAAGTTATTCAATGAAGTCTCACAAGACTTTGCGAATAATTAACTTTGCCTCAATGGAGGCCGTACATTTTAACGCTGTATGGAGACGGATCTCCGTACAGCATTAATCCAAAGTTTTGAGTGAAACGACTTCGGATGTAGCATCTGAAGCTCGCTTCACTCATCACTACTTGTGAATGTGCCTGTCCTGAACTGTGGTGATGGGTGTCTTAACAAGTTTCCCCTCACCTACAGCACCTTCCCCTAGTGGTGCTTAACAGATGTGCTGGATCTCTAGTCCCGAAGGCCCTTGGAGCAGGAGCAGATGGGCGTGGTCCCTCACTCCAGGCTTTCCAAGCTAACTCCCCCTCCTGACAGAAATTCTTACCAGCCCACTCCTATCAAGAGGGGGAAAATGGGCTGATTAGTTCCTATCCCAGTTCGCCCACACGGCATCTGCTGGTGTATTAGTGCATAGCAAATAGTGCATGTCAAAAATAGAGATGAGCAAAGTTTTAGAAAATTCGATTTGGCTGCTGTGACGAATTAAAAAAAAATTGCTTTACATAGTAACATAGTTTATAAGGCCGAAAAAAGACATCTGTCCATCCAGTTCGGCCCGTTTTCCTACAAGTTGATCCAGAGGAAGGCAAAAAACCCCTGTGAGGTAGAAGCCAATTTTCCCCACGTTAGGGAAAAAAAATCCTTCCCGACTCCAATCAGGCAATCAGAATTACTCCCAGGATCAACGACCCATCTCGAGTAACTATAACCTGTAATACTATTACCCTCCAGAAATACATCCAGGCCCCTCTTGAACTCTTTTAGTGAACTTACCATCACCACCTCCTCAGGCAGAGAGTTCCATAGTCTCACTGCTGTTACCGTAAATAATCCTCTTCTATGTTTGTGTACAAACCTTCTTTCCTCCAGACGCAGAGGATGTCCCCTCGTCACAGTCCTGGGGATAAATAGATCATGGGAGAGATCTCTGTACTGACCCCTGATATATTTATACATAGTTATTAGATCTCCCCTCAGTCGTCTTTTTTCTAAAGTGAATAAGCCTAATTTTGATAATCTTTCTGGGTTGTAGTCCACCCATTCCAGTTATTACTTTAGTTGCCCTCCTCTGAACCCTCTCCAGCTCTGCTATGTCTGCCTTGTTCACAGGAGCCCAGAACTGTACACAGTACTCCATGTGTGGTGTGACTAGTGATTTGTAAAGTGGCAGGACTATGTTCTCATTACGGGCATCTATGCCTCTTTTGATGCAACCCATTATCTTATTGGCCTTGGCAGCAGCTGTCTGACACTGGTTTCTACAGCTTAGTTTGCTGTTCACTAAAATTCCTAGGTCCTTTTCCATGTCAGAGTTACCCAATGTTTTACCATTCAGTATGTACTGGTGACTTGCATTATTCCTTCCCATATGCATAACCTTACATTTGTCAGTGTTAAACCTCATCTGCCACTTCTCTGCCCAAGCCTCCAGTCTATCCAGATCTATCTGTAGCAGTGTACTGTCCTCTTCTGTGTTAATTACTTTACACAGTTTAGTGTCATCTGCAAAAATTAATATTTTACTGTGCAAGCCATCTGCAAGCCCAATACTGACCCCTGTGGTACCCCACTAGTGACAGTGACCCAATCTGAGTATGTACCATTAATAACCACCCTCTGTTTTCTATCACTGAGCCAGTTACTTACCCACATACAGACATTTTCTCCCAGGCCAAGCATTCTCATTTTATATACTAACCTTTTATGTGGTACCGTGTCAAATGCTTTGGAGAAGTCCAGATATAGGACATCCATTGATTCGCCGTGGTCAAGTCTAGAACTTACCTCCTCATAGAAACTGATTAAATTGGTTTGACATGACCGATACCTCATGAAGCCATGCTGATATGGAGTTATTTGCTTATTTTCATTGAGGTACTCCAAGATAGCATCTCTTAGAAAACCCTCAAACAGTTTACCCACAACAGATGTTAAATTTACCAGCCTATAGTTTCCAGGCTCTGTTTTTGGAACCTTTTTGAATATTGGCACCACATTTGCTATGTGCCAATCCTGTGGAACACTCCCTGTCAGTGTAGAGTCCTTAAATATCAGAAATAAGGTTCTGGCTATGACATTACTTAATTCTCTTAGGATACGGGGGTGTATGCCATCCGGTCCTGGCGATTTGTCTATTTTAATCTTTTTAAGACGCCGCTGTACTTCTTCCTGGGTCAGACAGGGCACTTTTAATGGGAAATTTACTTTTATATTCTGCATTTCATCTGACAGTTTATTTTCTTCCGTGAATACGGTGGAGAAAAAGATATTTAGTAGTTTTGCTTTCTCCTCATCGCTCTCTGCCCCCCTCATTACTCTGTAAGGGGCCGACACCTTCAGGTTTATACTTTTTAGTATTTATATAATTAAAGAACATTTTAGGGTTAGTTTTACTCTCTTTGGCGATTAAACTCTCGATCTCTAGTTTGGCTGTTTTTATTTGTCTTTTACATATTCTATTTTTTCCTTTTAGTTTTTCAATGCTTCCTCGCTCCCCTCCTGTTTTAGTGATTTAAATGCTTTCTGTTTGTCATTTATTGCTTTCTTTACAGTTCTATTTATCCACATTGTTTTTTCTTGTTCCTTAACCTTTTATTCCCATAAGGTATGTACCTCTCATAATTAGATATTAGGATGCTTTTAAAAATATCCCATTTTGTGGCTGTATTTTTATTTTTGAGGACTTTGTCCCAGTTAGTTAGGCCTATGGCCTCTCTTAGTTGGCTAAATTTAGCTTTTTTGAAGTTTGGTATTTTTGTTCCTCCCTGAAGAAACACTCTTTTGAATGGCAGTTGGAAGGTTATTATTTTATGGTCACTATTTCCCAGGTGTCCCTCAACCTGCACATCTGTTGTTCTGTCAGGTCTATTGGTTAATACTAAGTCCAGTATGGCTGTCCCTCTAGTCGGGTCCTGAACCAGTTGGGAAAGGTAATTGTCTTTGGTTATTGCCAAGAACCTGTTTCCTTTATGAGATATACAGGTTTCAGTTTACCAGTCTATATCTCATTAGTTGAAATCCCCCATAATAACGACCTCATTATGTTTTGCCGCCTCGTCTATTTAGTTAAGAAGTAGATTTTCTGTGGACTCTGGTATATTAGGTGGTTTATAATAAACTCCTATTAGTATTTTATTATTGTTTTTGGCTCCATTTATTTCTACCCACAGTAACTCTACATCTTCATGTCCCTCACTTATATCTTCCCGGAGTGTGGGCTTTAGACAGGACTTTACATAAAGGCAGACCCCTCTCCCTCTCCGGTTTTGGCGATCCTGTCTAAACAGACTTTAACCCTGTACGTTAACTGCCCTGCATAGCTATCATCCAGCCATGTCTCAGTTACTCTCACTATGTCATAGTCCTCCTCACACATCACTAATTCCAGTTCACCAGTTTTATTAGTTAGGCTTCTGGTATTAGTGTACATACAATTAAAAGGTTTATGTATATTTTTTCCCCTATACCTTTCCTTCTGCACTGTTCTAGTTCCTCCTTCCATTCCTCCCCCAGTTCCATTACTTTGCCCCAGGTCTCTATCTGCACTATCTTCCCCATCTATAATGTAGTTATCCCCCCCCCCAGTCCCTAGTTTAAACACTCCTCCAGCCTTCTAGTCATCTTCTCCCCCAAAACAGCTGCCACTTCCCCATTGAGGTACAGACCATCCCTACGGTAGAGCCTGTAGCCAACAGAGAAGTCGGCCCAGTTCTCCAAGAACCCAAATCTCTCCTTGCTACACCAGTTCTTGAGCCACTTGTTTAGCTCCCTAATCTCCCGCTGCCTTTCTTGTGTGGCTCGTGGTACAGGCAGTATTTTGGAAAACACCACCTTTGAGGTCCTTGCCCTAAGCTTATGCCCTAAATCCCTAAAATCATTTTTAAGGACTTTGTTATGAATTACTACAATACTGCCGCCATTGTACCCCTCAGATGCCCCGTTCATACATGATCGTGTCACCTGAGTGTAAAAACAGTGTAAGTTTAACATAAAAAAAAAAAAAAATCAAACTTACTGCCTCCATTTGCTCACAACGGCCAAAGATCTGCCACAAAATCTCGACCAGCCGGCATTTTGACATCATATATCACCGTGCACGGGATTTCAGCCAAGATCTGGAATACTGTGTTCAATTCTGGAGACCTCACCTGCGAAAGGATATTTCTAATATAGAACGGGTCCAAAGAAGAGCTACAAAAATGGTGGAAGGTCTAAAGCATAGAACTTATCAAGAAAGACTCCAAGTTCTTAATATGTATAGTATGGAGGAAAGAAGAGAAAGGGGGGACATGATTGAAACCTTTAAATATGTTAAAGGAAGTTCAGGAGGGAAGGGTTATAAATAAGAAACTGAACACAAGAACAAGGGTGCACAATCTGAGGTTAGTTGGGGGGAAATCAAAAACAACATTAGAAAATATTATTTCACTGAAAGAGTAGTAGAAGCTTGGAACAAAATTCCAGCAGAGGTGGTTGATACATTCACAGTAACTGAATTTAAACATGCCTGGGATAAACATGTATCTATCCTAAGATAACAATAAAAGGATAATAAAAGGGCAGAATAGATGGACCAGGTGGTCTTTTTCTGCCGTCAATCTTCTATGTTTCTATGTTTCTATCTTCAATCAAGATGGCGGCGGCCAGCCCGTCACGAGCAAATGGAGGAGGTATGATTTTTATTGTTTTTAACACTATTTTAGGTTAAATCGATTTGCTAGCATGAAGCACAAGGAAATTCAGCTTTGAGGCGAATCAAATTTATCCTGAAATGCGAATCTAATTCTACTTTGGTGGATTCGATTCTCTCATCTTTAGTGAAAAACATTACATTACAAACCCAAACTTTGCAGATACTCTTAAGCCTGGGGTACTGCACATCCTTAATAGCTAGTGTATGAGAAATTACTAAAGCTACTAAATTACTAAAGCTGGCCATGTACTTCAGATAGCTGACGTCTCCTTACCCCTGCTCACCCTCATACACATGCATGCTTGGCTCAGTCTACAAGCCTATGTTTGCTCCTATCCTATAAACATCACACTGTGAATAGATTTTGCTATTTTAATTTGTAAGTGTAAATGTTAACGTTTTACATGAGAAGCAAGTTTTATGAAGTTGCTACGGAAACTGCTAAGCTTTAAGCTCTCATTCCACATTCAGATGCAAAAGGTCTTCATACACTGAGAACAGAAAAAGGAATTCATTCTGCAGCCGATAAGTGAGCACCATATAGAATAACTAGAGATTATGGGAACTCTGGTGAGATGTACAGAAAATACAACGTACAGCTATCTCTCAAAGTCAGTGTCAGATATATCTACCTGTAGAAGGTATTTTGAGATGTTGATGGTAAAAGTAATAAAGCAGCATTAACACTTATATATTAACTTCATTAAAGTTGCAATTACTTCTTTATTTGTTCAACGTACAGTATCTCCGTAGGCTGGGTCTTTGTGCTTTAGCTGTCACATACATCTGAAACCCAGCTCACCCATGTGGGTCATACCTCGGATTTACCCTCAAAATCATGCTGCCATTAGCCGCTGACCATGGGTAGGGTTTTGACCAGAATGTGTAAACCCAACCTTAGGCCTTTCCTATTATAGGGGTTATCCAGGTTCAGAGCTGAACTGTACTGGATTTTTTTTTGCCTTCCTCTAGATCAACTTGCAGGATAACCGGCTGAACTGGATGGATGGATGTCTCTTTTCAGCCTTGCACACTGTCACTATGAAATTTTCCCACAAAGCAAACTCCATCCAGGGGTCACCTTGCATACCTGGTCACCGCAGCCGTGGTGAGCATGTCATCGTTGGTCATTCAGGTGTCTTCATCTTTATCTGCATTCCTCAAGGACCAGGTCCTTACACCACCAGCTGTGACATCTGTAATGACATAACCATAATCAATAAATACAAAAAAGGGGTGGGCAGGTGGGAGAGTTCACTCTGGCTGAGGGTGGAGCAAAAGGAAGAGGGAGGGGTAATTAACAGCAACAGCCAGGCTTGTGCACCCAGCCAATGAGAGCCCCTTTCTAACCCAATCTTTAGCTCTTGTTGCACCTGAATAGCTGTCTAATGCTCCCAAGCTTATCCAACATGGGAACTTCACATAAGTAGGCAATAAATATCTTTCCGTATCCCCTCCCATATGTCAGGGGGATAATTGGGTAGGGGTGTAATCACGCACATAACAAAACAGAATAAAGTGCATATTATACATGTCCTTTTTGTACTTGCTGTTCGGCCGAGCATGCTGACGCTTGGGTCCACTCGGTGTTCGGCCGAACACCAGATGTACTCGAGTGCCATGCTCGAGTCGCCTCCCTGCACGCTAATTAGTTGGAATTAGCTAGGCAAGGAAAGTTTATTTTAAAAAACAACCAAAAGCCCTTTTAAGGGCTATTGGAATATGTGGGCACAGTTTTTTTTTTTAATTGGGGCACCCGTGTAAACCAGGCACCCCCCGCTCTTCAGGGCGGGGGGTGCCTGGTTTAGTCCCATTGACTTACATTATTCTCGGGTGCTCGGCCGAGCACTCGAGTACCCCCTAGTGCTCGGCCAGAGCATACAAACACCCAGGTGCTTGCTCAACACTAATGTCCTTCCATCAACAGCCATGTTATGGACAGGACCTCAGTGTGGACAGCATAAAAGACTTGGCCAATAAGGGGGCATACCTTATAAAATATACAGTGGGGAAAAAAAGTATTTAGTCAGCCACCAATTGTGCAAGTTCTCCCACTTAATAAGATGAGAGAGGCCTGTAATTGACATCATAGGTAGACCTCAACTATGAGAGACAAAATGAGAAAACAAATGCAGAAAATCACATTGTCTCATTTTTAAAGAATTTATTTGCAAATTATGGTGGAAAAAAAGTATTTGGTCACCTACAAACAAGCAAGATTTCTGGCTCTCACAGACCTATAACTTGTCCTCCACTCATTACCTGTAGTAATGGCACCTGTTTGAACTTGTTATCAGTATCAAAGACACCTGTCCACAACCTCAAACAGTCACACGCCAAACTCCACTATGGTGAAGACCAAAGAGCTGTTGAAGGACACCAGAAACAAAATTGTAGACCTGCACCAGGCTGGGAAGACTGAATCTGCAATAGGCAAGCAGCTTGGTGTGAAGAAATCAACTGTGGGAGCAATAATTAGAAAATGGAAGACATACAAGACCACTGATAATCTCCCTCGATCAGGGGCTCCACGCAAGATCTCACCCCATGGGGTCAAAATGATCACAAAAACTGTGAGAAAAAATCCTAGAACCACACGGGAGGACCTAGTGAATGACGTGCAGAAAGCTGGGACCAACGCAACAAAGGCTACCGTCAGTAACACACTACGCCGCCAGGGACTCAGATCCTGCAGTGCCAGACGTGCCCCCCTGCTTAAGCCAGTATCCGGACCCATCTGAAGATTGCTAGAGAGCATTTGGATGTTCCAGAAGAGTATTGGGAGAATGTCATATGGTCAGATGAAACCAACGTAGAACTGTTTGGTAGAAACACAACTCATTGTGTTTGGAGGAGAGTGAATGCTGAGTTGCATCCAAAGAACACTATACCTACTGTGAAGCATGCCACAGCCGGCATGGTCAGTCATAAGCCATCTTGACCTGAGGAAGGGCTAGCATTATGCCCGAAACGTTGCCTTGAATTGTAACATAAATATGTCCAGCTGAGAAAATAAAAATCCAATTGTTCACACCGCACAAAGTGGAATGCTGTCTATTTGTCTATAATATTGAAGTTATTGGTCCAGGGGTGGAGTCACGACCAGAATTAGACATACACCCGAACAGCCAATATAGTGGAAGAGTGCTGTAACCTACCTGTATAAAATACTGTGAAGCATGGGGGTGGCAACATCATTCTTTGGGGCTGTTTCTCAGCAAAGGGACCAGGACAACTGATCCGTGTAAATGAAAGAATGAATGGGGCCATGTATCGTGAGATTTTGAGTGCAAACCTCCTTCCATCAGCAAGGGCATTGAGGATGAAACTGGGTCTTTCAGCATGACAATGATCCCAAGCACACCGCAAGGGCAACGAAGAAGTGGCTTCGTAAGAAGCATTTCAAGGTCCTGGAGTGGCCTAGCCAGTCTCCAGATATCAACCCTATAGAAAACCTTTGGAGGGAGTTGAAAGTCTGTGTTGCCCAGCGACAGCCCCAAAACATCACTGCTCTAGAGGAGATCTGCATGGAGGAATGGGCCAACATACCAGCAACAGTGTGTGCCAACCTTGTGAAGACTTACAGAAAACGTTGACCTTCATTGCCAACAAAGGATATATAACAAAGTATTGAGATGAACTTTTGTTATTGCCCAAATACCTATTTTCCACCATATTTTGCAAATAAATTCTTTAAAAATCAGACAATGTGATTTTCTGGATTTGTTTTCTCATTTTGTCTTTTATAGTTGAGATCTACTTATGATGTCAATTACAGGCCTCTCTCATCTTTTTAAGTGGGAGAACTTGCTCAATTGGTGGCTGACTGACTGACTTTTTTTCCCCACTGTAGAAACTGGTGCAAAATATCTGAAGACTATATTAGTAACTGTCTATTAGTCATGTTACATACACATTGGTCAACACTAAACAGGAAGTAGCCAACTCTTTAACTAAGTTTTCCCAGAGCATTATGGTTTTTAACAGATATGCTAGCTATGTAGTTGATTAGCTCATGTACATTTTTGCCATGCTTTTTCAGTTTGGACTCTTGTGACCAATTTAACCATGTAAATAAATCACTCTGGTTGTTACATCCTGTATGTCGTACTTCCTGTTGATGTATCCAACCAAACCCATGATGCACTTCTCCTTTCTCTGCCACAGCTCCAGCCCCACCCCTAACAACCGCCAGCTAGTTATAGCTCCTCCCCCAACTAGTTACATAGACACTCCCCTATCACTGACACGTCCATGGACATCACATCACAGACGATAAGAAAGCACTGTATGGACATGGTCATGTGACCACAGCCCAGAACAGACGATAGGGGCAATAAAGGTAAAAGAAATGCATTACAAAATTACAGCTATCTTCATAAATGGTTTCAAAGGATGCAGATGCAAACAAGAAAACTTCTTCAGTGCATTACTCTAGGTGCATTAGAAATAAAGCTAAACTCGGGAGTCAAATACACTTGCTCTTACACATTCTGCAAAAAGTCTGTAAAAAGCCAGAAATGCAGAAGAATGAAGTAGCCTGAAGAGAAAGAAGGATGCTGTTTTCTATTTCTGTACTTATAAGAAGGACGATGTAAAGTTAAGGCATACAGTATCTTTGAGTGTGTCTCTGGCGATGCACTAGCCAGTCTAGCTTCAAAACAAAAAGTGGTTGTCCTCATGAGACTTCACTGATGCCTTTTATTGGATAGGCAATTTAGCAATGCACAGTTTGAAGACCTTTGAATTATGTTCTGTACCACATAAGGCCATAGGCAGAGAACCTGTGACATTGAATATAGGGGGTCATTTATCAATATTAGGCCTATATTAGGTGTATTTCAGGCGCAGATTGTGGTGCAACGGATTGAGCTGCAGGAATTATATTCTAGAGCAGGAGGAGCTGAGCAGATTATATATAGTTTTATGGGAAAAGATTCAGTAAAACTTGTATTTTATTCATTTGAATTCTTGCTATTTCTGGGCTTTGAAGTCCAGGAGGCGGTCCTATCAGTTATTGACAGCCTTCCCTCTATGACTGTGTATATACAGAGATAGATGTCAGTCATTGATAGGACCGCCTCCTGAACTTCTAAGCCCAGAAAAAGCAATAATTCAAATGAATAAAATACAAGTTTTACTGAATCTTTTCCCACAGAACTATATATCAATCTGCTCAGCTCCTCCTGCTCTATACCATGCTGCCTGCTGATTGCGCAGCATTTTAAAGTGACAGGTTCCCTTTAAAGAATCCATCTATTACTGTATAGGTTTACTCGTCACTATCCATCTTTTACATGGTATAAACATTACTACTACTCTATATCTGATTATGGCTTCAAAAATAGCTAAAAAAAACCCTGAATGTGTGAGAGTACCCTTAGGTACACTGAGTTTTTTGGTGGAGGTTTTGAGGCAGATTTGCCTTCAGGTTTTTGAGCCAAAGCCAGAATTGGATCCCACAGGAAGGAAAAATATAGGTCCTGCCTTTATATTTCCGATTACTTCCAATCCAGTTCTGACTTTGTCAGCTTTCACACAGTCAGTGATTTGCATCAGTAATTGTGAGTCATAACCTGGAGAGGAGCCTCCACAGAGATAAGATATAATGGATCTGCAGCTGTTCTGTGTTATTGACCTGCACCTGGTTTTGGCTCACAATCACTGGTCCAACACTGACCAAACACTGACTGTGTGAAAGCCTGTGGGAAAATATACCTCAAAACCTCCTCCAAAAACTCTAAAACTCTGTGTGAACCTGTCTTAACTGTTGGAGAAGTAGACCACATGTAAAATAATTATTCATAGAACTGGGTAATTAAAATGCCAAGAAATAAAGGAAATCAAAGGAAAAAGAAGCAGAACACTGAAAAATCAATTTACACTAATAATAAAGACAGAACTTTAGAATGCAAAAAATGTAAGTTTTGGAGAAAATGTAAAGGGGAAAGAATAAAAGTTAAAAGACTCTTTCCACACAATAGATTGGAGACAAGTGCCACGGAGAGCACAGAAAGATAAAGACTCTTCTCAGCCCGCTTATAGCAGAACATTGTGTTACAGCGCTTTTTTTTTACTAGTCTCCTGTCAGCATGACCTTCAGCTTTTTTTTATGTATCTTTTTTTTTTTAAATTTGCAGAAAGCCTCTTCTCTTTCCATTAGGTGAATGAAAATAGAACAGTCACAAGAGAATATTAATATATAAGTACCTAGAGTCCTGATCCACCCACTAGAGCTACTACCAGGTAGTCATTTCCAGTTCTCCAATCAGAGCACAAATGAATGACGTAGATGATGCTCCTCGAAACAAACTTGAGAAAGTACTTAAAAATGTAAATACAACTGCACAGCTTATGCCTTATGAAATGGAAAAAGACTAGAATTGTATCTGAAATCATTACTTTACAAGCAGTAGCTGACTTTGATTTAACATTAGCAAGTCAGTGTAGGCTGGCATGGGATTCATTTTTAACCTACAAGTTGTCTTCTCTACCCTTAGCAGGAAACAATCATATGCAACAACTGTGACTTGTAAAGTTTGACTATATCCCTGCAAAATAATCAAATAAAACAAAAATGAAAATCTTCTCCCAATGTACCATATATCCCCAAATAAGAAAAAAAGAAAACAGCCCGCTCAAGCTCTTGATTAGAAGGTGCTGCCCACTTCATTTCCTACTTGTTAGAATGGTGCCTTGACAATAAGTGTTCCTGTGCTGAGACCACCAGAAAACTGCGGAGAAACCTAGCAACAGGGATGCAAACTGACCATAAATCCCTTGAAACTGTGAAAAATAGGTCACTTTTCCCAACATCCATAAAAACGTAAATACAAAATGATGCATCTGATTTTTTAGAAGCTGGGGAAGTTTGTGCAGGTTCTAGGGACTGTGATTGTCATCATTTTACGATTCATAGTAAATGGTATAATGTCTCCATATCAGCATTCTCAGCTATAGACATGTATCAGCTTCATGATGGTTTTCAAATGTGTCCATAAAAATGTTTTGACTTTGCTGGATTTTTACCAGAAAAAAAAGAAAAAAATAGATTGGCAACTTTCCTGGGCAGCAAGTCTTCAATTTCAAAATCTGTAGGTTTTCTGTGTTAAGCAGAACAGGACAGGTCCTCCTGAATGATAGACACTCTCTGTAAGCCCTCTCTCTCCATTCTAGACCAGAGAATCCCATCTCCTTCATTAGCTCAGTTTCCTTACAGGGTATATGATATGATGAGGATTCCAATTAGTTATACAGTGATTCCTCAAGATACAATATTTTCAACATACAATGGTCTTTTCTTTGCAGACCAGACTCAGCATACAATGCCTCAGATTCAGATCCAACCAATCAAGGCTACTTCTCTGGTAAAATAGATGTATTAGTTACTAGTTAGCGGCTATTCCTGATTGTTATATGTAAGGACTTGTTTTAGCTATCTTAAGGTGAGTTCACATCACGTTTTTCCCATCTGTTTAACGCTTTCAAAAAACATATACGTTAGACGGATTTCTCAGACTGATACCAAACAGTGGCATATGTTCACCATAGAGTTCCATTGTAAAAAAAAGAATACTTTTTTTTTTCTGGACTGTGCGGGATACAAGAACAAGGCATGCTGTGTTTTTGTATCCTTTGTTTCTCAAACATATACAGCAAACAGAGGCATAAAACGTGATGTGAACCCACCCTCAGTTATCTGCTTATTTTTCCTAAATCTTCATTTTCTCTTAACTTGGATGACATTTTGGGGCTTTGGAACCGATTACTCAAGTTACAATGGTTTCAACATACAAAGGTCTTCCTGGAACCAATTAACATTGTAACTTGAGGGAACACTGCACTGTACAATGACCAAATAGAGTACCATAAAAGGACTAAATAACACCTTCATGATAAAAGTACCTAGCAGTGGCTAAAAAGTCAGCTCACAAAATATTGTCATGATGCAGTCTAGAAAGAAGTACGAATACAGCAATACAAGCCCTAATTAATTGAAAAAAAAAGTGTGTCAGAGGGCTTATTTCACACTGGCGTTATTTCTGGATCCGGCAGGGTTCATCAATAACGCTTCTGTTACTGATAATACAACCATGTGGATCCGTAATGAACGGATCCGTTTGTATTATCTTTAACATCGCTGGAACGGATCCGTCATGAACTCCATTGAAAGTCAATGGAGGACGGATCCGTTTACTACTGTGTCACAACGAATGGACCGTCCCCATTGACTTGCATTGGGGGTCATGACGGATGCGTCTTGGTGCAGATCCCCAGGAAGGAAAGCAAACTGCAGCATGTTGCAGTTTGCTCTCCGGTCTGAAGACGCAAGTGAACTGAACGGAATGCATTTCGGAGCATTCCGTTCTCTTCAGTTCAGTTTTGTCCCCATTGACAATGAATGGGGGCAAAACTGAAGCGTTTTTTTCTGGTATTGAGCCCCTATGACGGAACTCAATACCGGAAAAAGGAAGCACTAGTGTGAAACTAGCCTAAGATTCCTTCTCACTTCTTGAGAGTTTACTGCTTGGATTTCTTTGCGTAAACAACAATAAGAATAGTCTCCCCCATAAAAAGTGTCAGTCTTTTTGCCTTTCCTAAGGCTACATTGATGCGAACGTATTTGGTTTCAAATGTCCATTCGGTTTTTTTGGTTTTTTTTGCAGATAGGATGTGGACCCATTCATTTCAATAGGTATGCAAAAAATTAGGACAGCACACAGTGTGCTGTCTGCATCCATATGTCCGTTCCGTAGCCCCGCAAAAAAGATAGAGTTTTTCCTATTATTGTCCATTTTGTGGACAAGGATTGGCATTGTTAAAATGGGTCCACAAAAAAAATGCCATACGGATGTCATCCATTTTTTTTGGTGGATCCGCAATTTGCAGACCACAAAACACATGCGGTCGTGTGAATGTACCAGCCATTCTACTGCCCCTCCCTTCTTAACCAGTGTCTGCTACTGTACTGTATATTGCTGTACCTTATAAACTATGCTTCTCCTGCTTCATCAAACACAGTGCCTGCCATACTGATGCTCCTCCATAAACAGAGTCTCTCATACTGCCCCTCCCCCAATAAAAGTTTCTTCCAGACTGCTACTCCTGCCTTTCCAATTCCTGGCAATATTCACTCCACTGCATAAAACTGGTAACGAAGACAATATAGTGATAAGTATTTTAGCTCATAAAAGAGCAGTGGGCCTGAAGAAGACCTGTCACCTCTCCTAACATGTCTGTTTTAGTAACTACTTGCATTCCCCAAGCAATGACAAGTGTGGGGCATCCTTTTTTTATGATTCTATGTTATGCAATTCTTCTTTTACTTTTAGTAGAAGTTTATGAAAAAATTGCCAGCAGTCTGCAATAAAACTTCAACTGGGTGTTACCAGTTGGAGGTGTGTCCCTGCACAGTTTGACACTAGCAGCACTGATTGGATATAGTGAGACTGTGCAGTGACACACCCCCAACGGTAACAACCAGCGGGACCTTTATTGCAGACTGCTGGCAATTCTTTCATAAACTTCTAGTAGGAATAATAGATGAATGGCATAACATAGAGTCATACGAAATGATGCTCCACAATTGTCATTACATGGGAAATGCAAGTAGTTACTAAAGCAGGCATGTCAGAGAGCCGTGGCAGGTTCTATTTAATGTTGAGAAACACATTATTTTGTTTAGTGACTTTTTAGAGATCTTTACTTTTTGGTTTGGAATCAGCATTTGCTATATTTCACAGAAATACTTGACATTTTAGAGAACTTTGAAATGGGTAATGTGTTCAAGGAAATGGTCAGAGCAGTTTTCTCTTTACCTCGCATCAGAATAAATGACCTTCTGCCGTACACAGCATGAAAATAATTTGCAGCAGTCAATGTTTTTTCTTCAACTTTATATATTTGTAACTTTTCTGCCAGCTGGAAGAGAATTTCATGCTCTTGGGGTTACCCCCTCGCCTCAGGTCACTAACAAAATTTACTACAGTCTGTAGTCAGCTGTCCTTATACAATCTATGAGATTCTGTAGACATAGAGCCCTTTTACATGGGCTGATGATAGGGAATGAAAATGCAGTGACTTGGAGGGGAGGATGGGAGGAGTGATAGTGGCTATGATGGTGGTAGTAGTACTCAGAGTTCATGTTGGCAGTCTTCATCCTGCCTCACTCTGAGTTGCACAGTGAATGGAGGGCAAACACTTTCTTCCCTTGGGGCACACCTTGGACTTGGGGCTCCTGCCTGGTATTAGGTGGGGTGCCCTTGATGGTGAACGGTTGGCAGGGTGCAAAGCAGGAGGGTAGATGTAGGGGATAATGGAGGCAATGACCATGCCCAGTTTAACAAAGAACAATATCTTTGTGGATGATGGGTGATACAGTGGATGATGGGTGATACAGTACAAGTATATATCAGGCTCAATTCTGAAGTAGCTTGCTTTTCCCAATGGTTGTGTATAGGCAGAGGCAATGATGACAGTAGTAGTCCCTGAATCTCTCTTTATAGTTGCTAGCCATCTTCCCAATTGACCACAAGCGTGCAAGTCCCTCAAGAATGTGTTAGGCGCCAGAGGCTACAACCCATTCCACATGCAGCAAAGTCCAAGGTTATTTTTACTGTCCCTGCACTTGCACTCAGGGGCATAGCTATAGGGGAAGCAGCTACTTTGGGGCCCAACCTCAGAAGAAGCCCACCTAGGATTAGGACTAAAACATTTTATTGTCGGGGTCCCCTCAACAGTATTATACAGTGACTTTACATATAGTAACAGTATATACCGTGACATGACATACAGTATACACATATAGGAAATAGACGGAGTGGTAGCTGGGACTGGTCTAAGAGAGCAATCTTCTTGACTAGTGAAAGAAGTGAGGGCATGGGAGTAGGGGGGGCGAAGAAGTTGCTGGGGGGGGGGGGAGTAAAAAAATGCTGTGTGGCCCAATCATTTTTAGTTACACCACTGTATGCATTTCCATCATTCTAAACAGTCTGTGGATATCTTTCCTGATTTCTCTCAGGGGTTCTCCAAACACAGTTGCTTATGCTCTGGTAGCGCCTCACTCAATATAAATGGTGTTTTTCCTGGAGAAAAATTCTCTCTCTTTGCTATCAGCTTCTACCAGGCTTCCAATCTGTATCTTCACTCACACCCTGAACATGATTGATCTGTAACAAACAGCCACAACAGGCCAGAAGGGGCCAGGCCCAACTGTCTCCATGGCAATTATGCTAAAGATGTCAGAGACAGCTGCTTGTAGGATTGCTAGAAAAGCAATTCAGAATGCCTACTTAACTGCAAAAGACCTTCAGGAATATTTAGCAGACTCTGGAGTTGTGGTACATTGTTCTACTGTTCACCAACACCGGCACAAATATGGCATTCATGGAAGAGTCATCAGAAAACCTCTCCTGCGTCCTCACCACAAAATCATCATCAGAAGTTAGCAAAAGAACATCTAAACATACCTGATGCATTTTGGAAACAAGTCCTGTGGACTGATGAGGGAAAAAAGGGCACAGAATTTCGTGAGCACACACCTCTCCAACCATTAGGCAAAGAGGTGGATCAATCATGCTTTGGGGTTGTTTTGCAACCAATGACATGGGGAACATTTCACGGGTAGAGGGAAGAATGGGTTCAATAAAATTACAGCAAATTCTGGAAGCAATCATATGTAACACCAACTGTAAAAAAGCTGAAGTTGAATAGAGGATGGTTTCTTCGAGTGCATAATGATCCTAAACACACCTCAAAATCTACAATAGACTATACCAAAAGGTGCAAGCTGAAGGTTTTACCATGGCCTTCACAGTCCCCTGATTTGAATATCATTGAAAATCTGTGAATAGACCTCAAAAGAGCAGCACATGCAAGATGGCCCAGGAATCTCACAGAACTGGAAGACTTTTGCAAGGAAGAATAGCTGAAAATACCTCAAACAGGTACTGAAAGACTCTTGGTTGGCTACAAAAACCGTGATACTTGCCAAAGAGGGTGCTACTAGGTACTAATCATGTAGGGTGCCCAAAGTTTTGCTTCGGGCTCTTTTCCTTTTTTGCTATTTCGAAAATGTAAATGATGAAAATACAAAGGGAATATATTATCTTTAACTTTATGACTAGAGATGAGCGAGTAGTGTTCGATCAAGCCGGTATTCGATCGAATACTACGCTATTCGGCATACTCGATTTCAATCGAGTATAACGGCGATGGCGCACTTAGAATTCGTTTCCCCTCCCACCTTCCCTGGCGCTCTTTTTCCACCAATCAACATGCAGGGGGGGTATGACAGGCACGCTGAGCACGCTGGCAGCGCGAAAACAGCGTCTACATGGATTGGCTGGAAAAACCATGTGACCTCGAATATTAAAAACTCAGCTCTTCCTGCTCGTACGCATATGCTGCGTGAACTTAGTCAGGGACAGAGGCTGGAGAAGGGAGAGACAGGTTTTAGCTGTTGGACAGGCAGGAGCGTGATTAAAAGCCCTTATCAGGGCTACTATAGTGCACTACAGTGATAGCTTTACTACAAGATACACTTTACAGAGAACGGCTGCCGTATTCAGGGATAGCTGCTGGAGTAGGACAGAGAGAGGCATTAGTGGTGTATTAGGTGCTCTGCTACATACCAAACTATATTTGGCACTACTGTTCAGCGTTCTTTTTGGCTGAAAAAACCCTGTTATATAACTAGTGTGTATATGCACCATCTGATCTGGCAGTATACGGCTGTGAATTTTATTTTATTTTTTAAATACAGTTTATTTGGCTCTAGTGTTCTGGGTTCTGTGTGCCTGCAATACCCTTTTTGTATACCAGGTGTAAATACCCACCGTCTGTTCAGTTACTACACGGCTGTGTACCTTGAAATATACAATATCTAGGCCATTTAATTGGCCACTGTACTGTGCGTTCTCTTGCTAAATTATTTCACATACCTGGTGTAAATACCCACCGTCTGTTCAGTTAGTACACGGCTGTGTACCTTGAAATATACCAATATCTAGGCCTTTTAATAGGCCACTGTACTGTGCGTTCTCTTGCTAAATTATTTCACATACCTGGTGTAAATACCCACCGTCTGTTCAGTTACTACACGGCTGTGTACCTTGAAATATACAATATCTAGGCCTTTTAATAGGCCACTGTACTGTGCGTTCTCTTGCTAAATTATTTCACATACCTGGTGTAAATACCCACCGTCTGTTCAGTTACTACACGGCTGTGTACCTTGAAATATACAATATCTTGGCCTTTTAATAGGCCACTGTACTGTCCGTTCTCTTGCTAAATTATTTCACATACCTGGTGTAAATACCCACCGTCTGTTCAGTTACTACACGGCTGTGTACCTTGAAATATACAATATCTAGGCCTTTTAATAGGCCACTGTACTGTGCGTTCTCTTGCTAAATTATTTCACATACCTGGTGTAAATACCCACCGTCTGTTCAGTTACTACACGGCTGTGTACCTTGAAATATACAATATCTAGGCCTTTTAATAGGCCACTGTACTGTGCGTTCTCTTGCTAAATTATTTCACATACCTGGTGTAAATACCCACCGTCTGTTCAGTTACTACACGGCTGTGTACCTTGAAATATACAATATCTAGGCCATTTAATTGGCCACTGTACTGTGCGTTCTCTTGCTAAATTATTTCACATACCTGGTGTAAATACCCACCGTCTGTTCAGTTACTACACGGCTGTGTACCTTGAAATATACAATATCTAGGCCTTTTAATTGGCCACTGTACTGTGCGTTCTCTTGCTAAATTATTTCACATACCTGGTGTAAATACCCACCGTCTGTTCAGTTACTACACGGCTGTGTACCTTGAAATATACAATATCTAGGCCTTTTAATAGGCCACTGTACTGTGCGTTCTCTTGCTAAATTATTTCACATACCTGGTGTAAATACCCACCGTCTGTTCAGTTACTACACGGCTGTGTACCTTGAAATATACAATATCTAGGCCTTTTAATTGGCCACTGTACTGTGCGTTCTCTTGCTAAATTATTTCACATACCTGGTGTAAATACCCACCGTCTGTTCAGTTACTACACGGCTGTGTACCTTGAAATATACAATATCTAGGCCTTTTAATAGGCCACTGTACTGTGCGTTCTCTTGCTAAATTTTTCACATACCTGGTGTAAATACCCACCGTCTGTTCAGTTACTACACGGCTGTGTACCTTGAAATATTACAATATCTAGGCCTTTTAAATAGGCCACTGTACTGTGCGTTCTCTTGCTAAATTATTTCACATACCTGGTGTAAATACCCACCGTCTGTTCAGTTACTACACGGCTGTGTACCTTGAAATATACAATATCTAGGCCTTTTAATAGGCCACTGTACTGTGCGTTCTCTTGCTAAATTTTTTCACATACCTGGTGTAAATACCCACCGTCTGTTCAGTTACTACACGGCTGTGTACCTTGAAAATATACAATATCTAGGCCTTTTAATTGGCCACTGTACTGTGCGTTCTCTTGCTAAAATTATTTCACATACCTGGTGTAAATACCCACCGTCTGTTCAGTTACTACACGGCTGTGTACCTTGAAATATACAATATCTAGGCCTTTTAATAGGCCACTGTACTGTGCGTTCTCTTGCTAAATTTTTCACATACCTGGTGTAAATACCCACCGTCTGTTCAGTTACTACACGGCTGTGTACCTTGAAATATACAATATCTAGGCCTTTTAATTGGCCACTGTACTGTGCGTTCTCTTGCTAAATTATTTCACATACCTGGTGTAAATACCCACCGTCTGTTCAGTTACTACACGGCTGTGTACCTTGAAATATACAATATCTAGGCCTTTTAATAGGCCACTGTACTGTGCGTTCTCTTGCTAAATTTTTTCACATACCTGGTGTAAATACCCACCGTCTGTTCAGTTACTACACGGCTGTGTACCTTGAAATATACAATATCTAGGCCTTTTAATTGGCCACTGTACTGTGCGTTCTCTTGCTAAATTATTTCACATACCTGGTGTAAATACCCACCGTCTGTTCAGTTACTACACGGCTGTGTACCTTGAAATATACAATATCTAGGCCTTTTAATTGGCCACTGTACTGTGCGTTCTCTTGCTAAATTATTTCACATACCTGGTGTAAATACCCACCGTCTGTTCAGTTACTACACGGCTGTGTACCTTGAAATATACAATATCTAGGCCTTTTAATAGGCCACTGTACTGTGCGTTCTCTTGCTAAATTTTTTCACATACCTGGTGTAAATACCCACCGTCTGTTCAGTTACTACACGGCTGTGTACCTTGAAATATACAATATCTAGGCCTTTTAATAGGCCACTGTACTGTGCGTTCTCTTGCTAAATTTTTTCACATACCTGGTGTAAATACCCACCGTCTGTTCAGTTACTACACGGCTGTGTACCTTGAAATATACAATATCTAGGCCTTTTAATTGGCCACTGTACTGTGCGTTCTCTTGCTAAATTATTTCACATACCTGGTGTAAATACCCACCGTCTGTTCAGTTACTACACGGCTGTGTACCTTGAAATATACAATATCTACGCCTTTTAATAGGCCTACTGTACTGTCCGTTCTCTTGCTAAATTATTTCACATACCTGGTGTAAATACCCACCGTCTGTTCAGTTACTACACGGCTGTGTACCTTGAAATATACAATATCTAGGCCTTTTAATAGGCCACTGTACTGTGCGTTCTCTTGCTAAATTATTTTCACATACCTGGTGTAAATACCCACCGTCTGTTCAGTTACTACACGGCTGTGTACCTTGAAATATACAATATCTAGGCCTTTTAATAGGCCACTGTACTGTGCGTTCTCTTGCTAAATTATTTCACATACCTGGTGTAAATACCCACCGTCTGTTCAGTTACTACACGGCTGTGTACCTTGAAATATACAATATCTAGGCCTTTTAATAGGCCACTGTACTGTGCGTTCTCTTGCTAAATTATTTCACATACCTGGTGTAAATACCCACCGTCTGTTCAGTTACTACACGGCTGTGTACCTTGAAATATACAATATCTAGGCCTTTTAATTGGCCACTGTACTGTGCGTTCTCTTGCTAAATTATTTCACATACCTGGTTGTAAATACCCACCGTCTGTTCAGTTACTACACGGCTGTGTACCTTGAAATATACAATATCTAGGCCTTTAATAGGCCACTGTACTGTGCGTTCTCTTGCTAAATTATTTCACATACCTGGTGTAAATACCCACCGTCTGTTCAGTTACTACACGGCTGTGTACCTTGAAATATACAATATCTAGGCCTTTTAATTGGCCACTGTACTGTGCGTTCTCTTGCTAAATTATTTCACATACCTGGTGTAAATACCCACCGTCTGTTCAGTTACTACACGGCTGTGTACCTTGAAATATACAATATCTAGGCCTTTTAATAGGCCACTGTACTGTGCGTTCTCTTGCTAAATTTTTTCACATACCTGGTGTAAATACCCACCGTCTGTTCAGTTACTACACGGCTGTGTACCTTGAAATATACAATATCTAGGCCTTTTAATAGGCCACTGTACTGTGCGTTCTCTTGCTAAATTATTTCACATACCTGGTGTAAATACCCACCGTCTGTTCAGTTACTACACGGCTGTTGTACCTTGAAATATACAATATCTAGGCCTTTAATAGGCCACTGTACTGTGCGTTCTCTTGCTAAATTTTTTTCACATACCTGGTGTAAATACCCCACCGTCTGTTCAGTTTACTACACGGCTGTGTACCTTGAAATATACAATATCTAGGCCTTTTAATTGGCCACTGTACTGTGCGTTCTCTTGCTAAATTATTTCACATACCTGGTGTAAATACCCACCGTCTGTTCAGTTACTACACGGCTGTGTACCTTGAAATATACAATATCTAGGCCTTTTAATAGGCCACTGTACTGTGCGTTCTCTTGCTAAATTTTTTCACATACCTGGTGTAAATACCCACCGTCTGTTCAGTTACTACACGGCTGTGTACCTTGAAATATACAATATCTAGGCCTTTTAATTGGCCACTGTACTGTGCGTTCTCTTGCTAAATTATTTCACATACCTGGTGTAAATACCCACCGTCTGTTCAGTTACTACACGGCTGTGTACCTTGAAATATACAATATCTAGGCCTTTTAATAGGCCACTGTACTGTGCGTTCTCTTGCTAAATTTTTCACATACCTGGTGTAAATACCCACCGTCTGTTCAGTTACTACACGGCTGTGTACCTTGAAATATACAATATCTAGGCCTTTTAATTGGCCACTGTACTGTGCGTTCTCTTGCTAAATTATTTCACATACCTGGTGTAAATACCCACCGTCTGTTCAGTTACTACACGGCTGTGTACCTTGAAATATACAATATCTAGGCCTTTTAATTGGCCACTGTACTGTGCGTTCTCTTGCTAAATTATTTCACATACCTGGTGTAAATACCCACCGTCTGTTCAGTTACTACACGGCTGTGTACCTTGAAATATACAATATCTAGGCCTTTTAATAGGCCACTGTTACTGTGCGTTCTCTTGCTAAATTTTTTCACATACCTGGTGTAAATACCCACCGTCTGTTCAGTTACTACACGGCTGTGTACCTTGAAATATACAATATCTAGGCCTTTTAATAGGCCACTGTACTGTGCGTTCTCTTGCTAAATTTTTTCACATACCTGGTGTAAATACCCACCGTCTGTTCAGTTACTACACGGCTGTGTACCTTGAAATATACAATATCTAGGCCTTTTAATTGGCCACTGTACTGTGCGTTCTCTTGCTAAATTATTTCACATACCTGGTGTAAATACCCACCGTCTGTTCAGTTACTACACGGCTGTGTACCTTGAAATATACAATATCTACGCCTTTTAATAGGCTACTGTACTGTGCGTTCTCTTGCTAAATTATTTCACATACCTGGTGTAAATACCCACCGTCTGTTCAGTTACTACACGGCTGTGTACCTTGAAATATACAATATCTAGGCCTTTTAATAGGCCACTGTACTGTGCGTTCTCTTGCTAAATTTTTTCACATACCTGGTGTAAATACCCACCGTCTGTTCAGTTACTACACGGCTGTGTACCTTGAAATATACAATATCTAGGCCTTTTAATTGGCCACTGTACTGTGCGTTCTCTTGCTAAATTATTTCACATACCTGGTGTAAATACCCACCGTCTGTTCAGTTACTACACGGCTGTGTACCTTGAAATATACAATATCTAGGCCTTTTAATAGGCCACTGTACTGTGCGTTCTCTTGCTAAATTTTTTCACATACCTAATTATATACCCAAATATTGTATTTGCAACCAAAAAAAAAATAAAATGCGGAGGGGGGCTAGCGGAATCGGACGTGGACGAGGACGGGTGCGCGGAAATGCTGTTGGTGGCCTTGTTGAAGCCAGTGGGGATACAATGCGTGCTGGTGAGGGTCAGCCAGGATCCCACTTATCCAGAATCCCTGCCTTTATGGGACAGTTAAGCAGGGGGCGAGTTACACCGCTGTTGAGGCCTGAGCAGGTTGAACAGGTGGTGCAATGGATAGCCGATAGCGCTTCCACACAGTTGTCCACCAGCCAGTCATCCACACAGTCTCACTCTGACCCTCCTTCCTCCACACCTGGCCAACAGAGTCATCCCACCCTTGACCCCTCCCAGGAGCTCTTTTTGGGTCCTTTTTCAGATGTGCCGGAAGAATCCCAGGAGCTAGCAGAGGAATTTGTTTGTAGTGATGCCCAAACACTTGAGTTTTCGCCATCTCCTGCTGATGTGGACCCTGAACCAGCATCTGTTATCATGAGCGATGATGATGATGAGACGCAGTTGCCATCAAGGGAGGCTGTTGGAATGTCCAGTGGGCAGGAGGAGGAGCAGAGTGAGGAAGAGGAGGTGGTGGATGACGAAATGACCGACCCCACTTGGCCAGGGGTGATGTCCAGCGGGGAAAGCAGTGGAGAGGTGGTGGTCTGCGCAGCACCGAAAAGGCAGCAAGAGGCAGAGGGATGTCCAGAGGCAGAGGGATGTCCAGAGGCAGAGGGATGTCCACAGGCAGAGGGATGTCCACAGGCAGAGGGATGTCCAGAGGCAGAGGACAGTCCAGACAAAGTAGTGAGGCCACAGCCAGCACGGCCGAAGCTGTTCCCGGCAGCGGGCAGTCGCGCGAAGCTCCCCCATCGAGGCCTCGTACTTCTGTGGTGTGGAGATTTTTTAATGTTTGTGCGGATGACAAACTGAGCGCGGTTTGCACACTCTGCCACTCAAAACTGAGTAGGGGCTCTGAGAAGAGCAATCTGACCACCTCAGGCATGCGGCGTCACTTGGAAGTCAAGCACTGGGCTGAGTGGGAGAGAGCAAACGCAATACAAACTGCGCCCGGTCCTGCTGCCACTGCCTCTTCCCCTTTGTTGTGTGCTGCCACTGCGGTCCAGACCTCCAGCCAGGACACCTCCACATCTGCCTCTGCCTCGGCTACTTTGGGGCCTTCTCCTTCAGCCTCCCCTTCCCCCGCCTCTTCGCCTGCACCCTCACACTCCTCGTCCCAACAACTGTCCATCTCGCAGGCGTTCGACCGCAGGCGGAAGTACGCCTCGAGTCACCCCCAAGCCCAAGCCTTAAACTGCCACATCTCCAAACTGCTGGCCCTGGAGATGTTGCCGTTTAGGCTTGTGGAGACGCAGGCCTTCCGCGACCTGATGGCGGCTGCCGCACCTCGCTATTCCGTCCCCAGCCGCCACTACTTTTCCCGGAGTGCCGTCCCCGCCCTGCACCAGCACGTGTCGCGTAACATCAGGCGGGCCCTGAGGTACGCAGTCAGCGCAAAGGTCCACTTGACCACCGACTCGTGGACAAGCGCTTGCGGCCAGGGACGCTACATCTCTTTGACGGCACACTGGGTGAATGTAGTGGAAGCGGGACGGGGTCGCAAACAGAGACGGCCCTACCTACCACCCCCGCCCAAGATTGCCAGCATGGGTTCTGATAAACCCCCCTCCTCCTCCTCCTCCTCCTCCTCCTCCTGTGCCTTAACATCTCCCTCAGCCGCTAGCTGGAAGCGTTGCAGCACTGGCGCGGGGAGACGTCAGCAGGCGGTGCTAAAGCTCATCAGCTTGGGCGACAGGAAGCACAGCGCCCCAGAAGTGAGGGACGCCATATTGCAGCAGACGGAGATGTGGCTGTCGCCGCTGCAGCTAGGACCAGGCATGGTCGTGTGCGATAACGGCCGTAACCTGGTGGCGGCTCTGGAGCTTGCTGAACTCAATCACGTACCATGCCTGGCCCACGTTTTTAATCTGGTAGTCCAAAAATTTCTAAAGACTTACCCTAACCTGGCAGAGCTACTGGTGAAAGTGCGGCGCTTGTGCGCTCACTTTCGGAAGTCAACTGTAGCTGCTGCTAGCTTAAAAAAACTCCAGCAACGCCTCCATTTGCCTGAACATCGGCTGTTGTGCGACCTGCCGACTCGCTGGAATTCCACCTATTCCATGTTGGCCAGGGTGTGTGAGCAGCAGAGAGCATTGATGGAGTACCAGATTATGAATCCACGCGTGCCTCCAACTCAGCTCCCTCAGTTTGCCAACCACGAGTGGCCATGGATGGCAGACATATGCGATGTACTGCGTATCTTTGAGGAGTCCACCAAGAAGGTCAGCAGCGAGGACGCTATAGTGAGCGTAACCATCCCGCTCCTAGGCGTCCTTAAAGAATCCCTCATCGCAATAAGGGAGAACGCATTGCACGCAGAGGAGACGGGGGTAGGAGGAGACGCAACGGAGCTACACAGTCAGACCACACTTTTGTCTGCTTCACGGTGGCAGTTGCAGGAGGAGGAGGATGAGGAGGAGGACGATGTGGAGGTGGCTGTGGAAGAGGAGGAGGATGCTGGCGGCGAGGGTAGCAGTCAGGCTGTGTGCGTCCCATTGGTTCAGCGCGGATGGGGCGGAGAGGAGGCGGAAGAGGAAGAGGAGGAAATGGCAAGTGATCCTTCTGGTGGGGGCAGTGAGGTCATGCCTATTCAGAGTCTGGCACACATGGCTGACTTCATGCTGGGCTGCTTTTCCCGGGACACACGTGTTGTCCGGATAGTGGAGAACAAACTGTACTGGGTCTTCGCAATCCTGGACCCCCGGTATAAAGATAACGTCTCTTCTTTTATTCCGGTAGAGGAGAGGACAAATCGATTGCTGGAATACCAGAGGGAACTCGTGCAGAACATGATGGAGATTTTCCCACCCACCATCGCTGGCGGCAGAGAGGAGAGGGTCTCCCAGAGTCCCACAACATCTATCAGGCCCACAGCCACCAGGGGAACACTCTCCAAGGTGTGGGACACGTTCATGGCACCCCCTCGTGCAACTTCCATCACTGCGGGGCCCGCTATCAGCAGGAGGGACAAGTATCGGCGGATGTTGCGGGAGTACCTGGCAGACCGTACCCCTGTCCTCCCCGATCCCTCGGCGTCCTACACTTACTGGGTCTCCAAGTTGGACACGTGGCTGGAACTGTCCCTGTACGCCTTGGAGGTGCTTGCCTGCCCTGCCGCCAGCGTGCTATCAGAAAGGGTGTTCAGCGCAGCCGGGGGCATTATAACCGATAAGCGCAGCCGCCTGTCAACCGACAGTGCGGACAGGCTGACGCTAATCAAAATGAACAGCAAGTGGATTGACCCGGACTTTGCTTCTCCAACCGTGGAAAGCAGCCAAAAGTGAAGTGCCATCTGTATGAAGTGCCATTTCCTCCTCCACCTCCTCCTCCTTAACCGCCGTAGAATTGCTCCGTAAATAAGAAAAATTTATATATTTATGGCTCACCTCTTGGGCCTCCATATAATTTTTAACAGGTCTCACCTCTTGGGCCTCCACATAATTTTTAAGAGGTCTCACCTCTTGGGCCTGCACAAAATGTTTAAGAGGTCTCACCTCTTGGGCCTCCACATAATTTTTAAGAGGTCTCACCTCTTGGGCCTCCACATAATTTTTAAGAGGTCTCACGTCTTGGGCCTGCACAAAATGTTTAAGAGGTCTCACCTCTTGGGCCTCCACATAATTTTTAAGAGGTCTCACCTCTTGGGCCTCCACATAATTTTTAACAGGTCTCACCTCTTGGGCCTCCACATAATTTTTAACAGGTCTCACCTCTTGGGCCTCCACATAATTTTTAAGAGGTCTCACCTCTTGGGCCTGCACAAAACTGTTTAAGAGGTCTCACCTCTTGGGCCTGCACAAAATGTTTAAGAGGTCTCACCTCTTGGGCCTCCACAAAATCTTTAAGAGGTCTCACCTCTTGGGCCTCCACATAATTTTTAAGAGGTCTCACCTCTTGGGCCTCCACAAAATGTTTAAGAGGTGTCACCTCTTGGGCCTCCACATAATTTTTAACAGGTCTCACCTCTTGGGCCTCCACATAATTTTTAACAGGTCTCACCTCTTGGGGCCTCCACATAATTTTTAAGAGGTCTCACCTCTTGGGCCTGCACAAAACTGTTTAAGAGGTCTCACCTCTTGGGCCTGCACAAAATGTTTAAGAGGTCTCACCTCTTGGGCCTCCACAAAATCTTTAAGAGGTCTCACCTCTTGGGCCTCCACATAATTTTTAAGAGGTCTCACCTCTTGGACCTCCACAAAATGTTTAAGAGGTGTCACCTCTTGGGCCTCCACATAATTTTAAAGAGTTCTCACCTCTTGGGCCTCCACAAAATCTTTAAGAGGTCTCACCTCTTGGGCCTCCACAAAATCTTTAAGAGGTCTCACCTCTTGGGCCTGCCACAAAATCTTTAAGAGGTCTCACCTCTTGGGCCTCCACAAAATCTTTAAGAGGTCTCACCTCTTGGGCCTCCATAAAATCTTTAAGAGGTCTCACCTCTTGGGCCTCCACAAAATCTTTAAGAGGTCTCACCTCTTGGGCCTCCACAAAATCTTTAAGAGGTCTCACCTCTTGGGCCTGCACAAAATCTTTAAGAGGTCTCACCTCTTGGGCCTCCACAAAATCTTTAAGAGGTCTCACCTCTTGGGCCTCCATAAAATCTTTAAGAGGTCTCACCTCTTGGGCCTCCACAAAATCTTTAAGAGGTCTCACCTCTTGGGCCTCCACAAAATCTTTAAGAGGTCTCACCTCTTGGGCCTCCACATAATGTTTAAGAGGTCTCACCTCTTGGGCCTCCACATAATTTTAAAGAGGTCTCACCTCTTGGGCCTCCACAAAATCTTTAAGAGGTCTCACCTCTTGGGCCTGCACAAAATCTTTAAGAGGTCTCACCTCTTGGGCCTCCACAAAATCTTTAAGAGGTCTCACCTCTTGGGCCTCCATAAAATCTTTAAGAGGTCTCACCTCTTGGGCCTCCACAAAATCTTTAAGAGGTCTCACCTCTTGGGCCTCCACAAAATCTTTAAGAGGTCTCACCTCTTGGGCCTGCACAAAATCTTTAAGAGGTCTCACCTCTTGGGCCTCCACAAAATCTTTAAGAGGTCTCACCTCTTGGGCCTCCATAAAATCTTTAAGAGGTCTGACCTCTTGGGCCTCCACAAAATCTTTAAGAGGTCTCACCTCTTGGGCCTCCACAAAATCTTTAAGAGGTCTCACCTCTTGGGCCTCCACATAATGTTTAAGAGGTCTCACCTCTTGGGCCTCCACATAATTTTAAAGAGGTCTCACCTCTTGGGCCTCCACAAAATCTTTAAGAGGTCTCACCTCTTGGGCCTGCACAAAATCTTTAAGAGGTCTCACCTCTTGGGCCTCCACAAAATCTTTAAGAGGTCTCACCTCTTGGGCCTCCACAAAATCTTTAAGAGGTCTCACCTCTTGGGCCTCCACAAAATCTTTAAGAGGTCTCACCTCTTGGGCCTCCACAAATCTTTAAGAGGTCTCACCTCTTGGGCCTGCACAAAATCTTTAAGAGGTCTCACCTCTTGGGCCTCCACAAAATCTTTAAGAGGTCTCACCTCTTGGGCCTCCACAAAATCTTTAAGAGGTCTCACCTCTTGGGCCTCCACAAAATCTTTAAGAGGTCTCACCTCTTGGGCCTGCACAAAATCTTTAAGAGGTCTCACCTCTTGGGCCTCCACAAAATCTTTAAGAGGTCTCACCTCTTGGGCCTCCACATAATGTTTAAGAGGTCTCACCTCTTGGGCCTCCACATAATTTTAAAGAGGTCTCACCTCTTGGGCCTCCACAAAATCTTTAAGAGGTCTCACCTCTTGGGCCTCCACAAAAATCTTTAAGAGGTCTCACCTCTTGGGCCTCCACAAAATCTTTAAGAGGTCTCACCTCTTGGGCCTGCACAAAATCTTTAAGAGGTCTCACCTCTTGGGCCTCCACAAAATCTTTAAGAGGTCTCACCTCTTGGGCCTCCACATAATGTTTAAGAGGTCTCACCTCTTGGGCCTCCACATAATTTTTAAGAGGTCTCAGCTCTTGGGCCTCCACATAATTTTTAAGAAGTCTCACCTCTTTAGCCTCCACACAATTTTTAAGACGTCTCACCTCTTGGGCCTCCACAAAATTTTCCATGAGCCTCTGGCCAGCCCACGGCCTCTTCCTGCCTTTTGCGGTCCTACGCATCCCTCCACATCCCCACTGCTTTACCTGCTAGACATGACACTGGGCCAGGTCGGGTCACTGATATCTCTAGCGCCAACAATTTGGGCATTTTAAGGCTTCTGCATGTGTTTGAGTTGTTTTTACATTTTAAAGAAGACATGTCTGACCACATTTCACACACACACACAATGACAATTAGGGGTGGGGTCTATTTGCTTTCCCCCTTGCCTATGCCATCTGTGGTTGTCATAGGCAACGTGATTTTAAGGGGTGCAGAATTTCATCTTCTTTTTTGTCTAGTTTGGCTTGGGGTCCATGGCAATGTAGAGGAAAGAAGGTTTCCTTGTATGGTCTCACTTTACAGAGAGGTTACATTGTCTTTGGAGTGTATTGTTGAGAGGCTGTGATAGTGGCGTAATAGTGCGACTTGGGCGCGTTATATGCACCCAGACATGCTTCCCCTGCTGTCCCAGTTGCATTCCAGCAGTGTTGGCATCCTTTTCTGAGGTTTCAGGGTGGACTTGGTGACCTCCAAGTGGTCGAATTGAGATTTCCAAGTGGCGAGCATTTTTTCCCCATAGACTTTAATGGGATTCGATATTCGGTCGAATAGTCGAATTTCGCGGTCTATTCGAATCGAATTTCGAACTTTCGAATATTTCACTACTCGCTCATCTCTATTTATGACTTTTAGATCATTTCATCTTCAACTTGCTTAAATGTTCACAGCAACATTCATTTTGACCAGGGGTGCCCAAACTTTCTGCATGCCTCTATATTTTTACAGAAGAGGCAGCCAGTATAATGTCTGACAGACAAGTCTTGAGCCAACAGTTATCTCACCTCTATAATCCTCCTCAAGTTGCAAAGAGGTATTTCCCAAGAAAGAGAACAATGTCACCAGTGCCAACTATTGGAAATGACCTCCTATGAGTCAACATCTGACTTTGCATCTGACTCATAAGGGGCCATTTCCGATAGGTGGCACTGATGAGATGGTGCTCTTTCTTGGAAGATATCTCTTTGGATATTAATCCATGGAATATTGCCAATAAATCTCCATACCCTGGAGTACTTCCAGAAAGTCTCCATATAGGACTGAGCTCTTTGAGGAGATTTAGCACACTGCCTAAGCATCTTTCTCAAGGCATATAATTCAATTAGTAACCATAGTCTACCTTCAGATTGATAAGAAATCAATTGTGATTAGTGGTAAGTCTGATTTCTTGAACACCTATCAATTACAACAATGAAAGGACTAAAGTCCCTTCAGCTCATTCCCTGAACAGTGGAACTCTCCTAACTGCGACACAGATCCATAAAAAAGGAATGAGGCTAGGCTGTATTTTCCTGCACAGCCAGGAAATTCTGGAACATTGTGTTAGGAGATACTGTGAAGAGATTACCTACTGCTCCTTCAATCTGAGGAACACGGGGGTCATGAGATTCGGACTCCCCTCCACATTAGTACTTGGTGACGTATCCTAGCTATCAGCCAACACTTACCATCTTGGAAATAGCCTTTAAGGATGGGCCTAAGATTATCCAAGACCACCCTATAATTTCCCATTGCCAGATTTTATAATGCAACTTGGCTTGACTTACCGTATAAAAAAGGATGATTTTTTTTCCGAGAAATGTGGGAATGAAATTAAAAAAGTTACCAATATGTTGGGCTGTTTCTTTCTATAGCTGTGAAGGGTTAAAGAAGACCAGTCACCACTTCTGACTTTTTTTAGTATATTTTTGCACTCCCCATGATATAGTAATCTATTGTAATCTTTTCTAATAAAGAATATGCTCCATTGCATATGCATATGTGCCATTCCTCTGTTATTCCTGCTATAAATGAATGAATAAACTGACAACTAAATGTTATTATTCCCCTTGTCAAAGGCGTGTGCCTTTCATAATCTGCCACTCCTAGCACTGATTTTACAGTTTCAGACTGCTCAGGACACACCACCACCGAGTAAAACCCAATTGTCAATTTAACCATAAACTTCTAGTAGGAATAGTAGAGGAATGCCACAACATAGAAAAATAAGACAAATTCCACAATTGTTATTACATTTGGAATACAGTTTTTATTTATTTTATTTATTTATTTTTTACTGCAGACACGTTTGAAAACTAAAGCATACATTTAAGCTTAGACTAAAGAAAACCTCAAGACCATGGGAAGAATGCAAACACTAAAATGTCGCCTTTTATTCACTGGTTGGTTTTCTAATAATAAGATGAATTTCTTCATGTTTTACTACAAAACAAAATGTGTAATGGAAATAACAGAATGTGGCTGGGTTTCACGCTGCGAGCACAGCGGCAATCTTGATTTACAGCAAAACACAGTTCTAAGACACTTTCATGTAAACTGCACCAAACAAGCAGATCGTACAAGTTAACTGAGGTTATTGATTTAGAAATACATTGTCTATGGCGACCAAAGTGCAGGAGCTGCCAGGAGGTCTTTAAAATTAGGATTTCTCTTGGTGCAAGAAAAAGAGGTCATTGATATTGTATTCCCTTAATCATCCCAATGTTATAATATAATACAGCGTCAAGCTATAACATCTGACACATACAAGGAAAAATGAAAGTCATGTTGATGTGTTTTTCAGGTTATTGTGCTTACAGTACTGTGCCTACTGTGTATAATAAATATCAACAGTCACCATGATGTAACATTTTTCAAAATGTATTTGGCTATATATCTTTTAAAGGACATCTGTCAGCAGATTTGTACCTATGACACTGGCTGACCTGTTACATGTGCACTTGGCAGCTGAACACATCTGTGTTGGTCCCATGTTCATATGTTTATAAGTGATGATGTTTTCACTGCCTGGTTGGGCCAAATGATCTGGTTGAGCAAATTGAAGTTAACAAACTGGAATTCGATCAGAAAAAATGTAATTAGTTACAAATCCGAATTTTCTTGCACTTTGTGGTAACGAATTGTTATGTTTGTAAAATGGTGGCTGCACATCTTACAAAGTGATAGTAAGAAGCCCGGGAACGCGATATGACCCATAATGCCGTGCAGCCAGCTAATCGGCAGATCGCCATCCCGTGTGATGTCACAGCCCTATAGAAGCCTCATCCCGTGTGGTTGCCGCCATTTCACTGTGAACTGAGCATAGGGAGAAATATGACAAGAGCTAGGGACAGTGTTGCTAAAAGCTTTTAATTGTAGAATATTGGATAGAGAGAGTGCAGGGACAGTGTAGGGAGATCATAGTGTGAGTTTTTAGACATTGTAGGAAGAGCATAGGAACACCACAGGGACAGTGCAGGCTCAGTGTAATGGCCCTGTGCATCTTCTTTATCTGCTGCACCATTCATTCTTAATCTGTTCTCTTATACATAGACTTACTATGTATCAGACTCATTGTCAACAGGCAGTCTAATATATAAGTGTGTTTATCTAGTTAAACTTCTGCACCATTTATATTTAAAGAGGATCTGTCACCACTCCTGACATGCCCGTTTTAATAGCTTCATGCATTCCCCATGCAATAACAATTCTAGAGTGTCTATTCTTATAGGTCTATGTTGTGACATTCCTTTATTATTTCTACTCGAAGTTATGAATAAATTGCTAGCAATCTGCAGTAAGGGTATAGAGGGGTGTTCACCAGTTGTACCTGAACAGACTCACCCCATCCAATCAGTGCTGCCATTTTCAGACTGTGCAGGTACACTCCTCTGTACCCTTACTGCAGACTGCTAGCAACTCATTAATAACTTATAGTAGAAATAACAAAGGAATGGCACAACATAGAGTCATAAGAATAGATGCTCCAGAATTGTTATTGGGATTTAGTGGGGAATTCATGAAGCTATTAAAGCAGTCATGTCAGGGGTTGTGACAGATCCTCTTTAATCTGTTCTCTTATACATAGACTTACTATGCATCAGAATCATTGTCAACAGCCGGTGTAATATATAGGTGTGTTTATCTAGTACACTTGCTGCACCATTTATGCTTAATCTGTTCTGTTATACATAGACTTACTGTGCATCAGATTTAGTCTCAACAGGCGGTCTAATATATAGCGCGTTTATCTAATACACATGCTGCGCCATTAATACTTAATCTGTTCGGTTATATATAGACACGGTGCATCAGACTCAGTTTCAATAGGCAGTCTATTATATACGGCCATTTATATAGTAAACTTGCTGTGCCATTTATACTTAATATGTTCTGTTATACATAGACTTACTGTGCATCAGACTTAGTTTCAACAGGCGATCTAATATAAAGACGTATTTATATAGTTCACCTGCTGCGCCATTCATGCTCAATCTGATCTGACACTCACTGTCAGCAGGAGGTCAAATATTTTGATCACCCACAATGCTAGGGGGAGGCTCATCCCTGTTGCGGCCTGCTATTGGCCTGCTATACCATTTTGATTTGTTTTGATCCACACAACAGGAAGATGCAGCGGCAGCCATGCAGGGAACAGGAGCTACGTGGGTGCTGGGGAGCAGGGTAAGTACAATCTATATGAGGGGCCGGAGCATTGGGGGGATGTTTTAAACCTTGGATATATCCTTTAAGAAACTACCCAGGTGCATTTATCTAATTCACCTGTGGTGCCATTATGACTTAATCAGTTTTGTTATACATAGATGTACTGTGCAACAAGCGGTCTAATATATTGGCATGTTTATCTAGTTGAACTACTGTGCCATTCATACTCAGTTACATAGTTACATTAATGGTTCAGTGACTGTACACAATGGAAAACAAACAGTTGCCTGGGCCCTCAAAAGGAATAGGCAGTGGCAAAAATGTTGCTGTAGCTGGCACAAGTAGCAACAGAAGAAGGGTTGGTGGTAGCAGCAGCTGCAGAAACAGGCCAGAGCTGCCACTGTCATCTTGTGGTCATGTTTTGACAAACAATCCAGCTGTACTGGAATGGTTGACTCACTCTTCAACATGATCTCAAGTGACGTCAGAAACACACAGCCAGGAATCAGTGGGTCCCTCTGACACCACTCTTAGTTGGCATGGCCCAAGAACAACCTCTGTGCCCTAACCTATCCTTTAACTGCCTCATTCTTTTGCTGTTCCTTCTGCTCTGAAAATAATATATGCTGCTGACTCTTTGTAGCAAGGATGTGCTTAGTGAGCTACAGGCCTGCAGAGACTTAGATGAGAGGTCTGCTGCATCTTCCTTTAGCAGTGCAACTTGCGATGATGACAGAGGAGTGGGAGCATGTGTTCCAAGCAGTCAGGGACATGGCCATGAGACTGGTGAAGGTGACATAAGTGATGAGCAAACAGTAGTGGATTACGATGTAGCTGATCACACGTGGGGCATCATCAGGGATTGAGGATGGCAGCAAGCCCGTTAGACAGCAGGGTGGAAACAGTGGGAGATCTGGAGCCTGTCATTCCTTACCTTCATCTATTTTTCCTGATTCTCCTCCTTATTATGTGTTCTTCCAGCAATCGATCACCGAGGCGATTGCAAAAAGACAACAGTATGCATGCACTGCAACAGTGCAGAAGCTGAACATGCTCCTGGCCAAATTGCTGGTACTACAGTCCCTCCCTTTTCCATGTCGTTGACTCTACCTCTTTCAAAGAGTTGATGGCTTGTGCCCAGCCAAGTTGGAGAATCCCAAGCTGTCATTACTTCTCTAAAAAAGCTGTTCTATCCCTGCATACATATGTTGAGCAGAAGGTGGGCCAGTCCTTGAGTCTGTCGTTGTCTTGTACAGTTCATGCCAGCGCTGATGTGTGGAGCTGTAACTATGGTCAAGGACAATATATATCCTTTACAGCCCATTGGGTAAATGTGGTTCCGGCCAAGGCACACCAGCAACTTGGCCAGGTGATGGCAATGCATGGTGCATGTCTTCAATCTGGTTGTAACTCTGTTCCTGAAGTCTTCCACCCATCTGCAAGACGTCTTAAAATGTCAATGAGACTGGGCATGCACTTCAGACACTCTTACTATGCAAAACACGCCCTCCTTGACCTGCAAAAGCAGAATGGTGTTCCCCTACATTGCCTCATGTGCAACGTTTCCACAGATTGGAACGCCACTCTCCACATCTGTATGAGCAATGGAAACCCATACCTGATTCCTTGATGGTGCAGATGGACAGGACTACTCCCCGGTGTAACTTTGACATTAGACAGTGGCAGCTCATATGTGACACCTGCTGTTTGCTCAGGCCCTTTAAGGAGGCCACTTTTTTGTAATTCTGTCATTCCACTCTTTCACGTCCTGGAGGGCATGAATAAATCTGACTGGTGAGGGGACAGAAGATGTGGAGCCTATATCTCACAGCCACCTGAGCTCTGTGGAGGCTTAACTGGCATAAAAGGAGGATGAGGACAAGGAGCAGGACATAAATGCCCAGGAATTATATCCAGAACTAAGTGGTTTATCTGCCCAAGTGACAGGAGAGGAGCAGGAGAAGCATGAGGAGCTAGAGGATGACAATGAAGACAACGCAGATGACCCCGAAAGACCATGGCAGTATGCAGTGGAAAGGGAGACAGGCAGTCCCTCCGAGTCTATTGTTCAAATGGCCAGATGCATGCTGAGTTGCCAGTAGTGTGGCATCAGAGCGGCGGGTGGTATAGTTACCTCAAAAAGAACTCTCCTTTCAACACAAAATGTTGAGATAATAACCTTTATAATGTTGAATCAGGTGTGGATCAACCAGGATTTCCAGACACCAGTGCCTGATGCAACAGCCTAGATCATTCTGACAGTAATGATCTGACTGTAGTGTGCTGCCACACTGGAACATTGTGGCAAATGGCAGTTACTTCTGCCCACATGCTGCTGCCACTATTCTGATGCTGCCACCTGCTCCTACTTTGATCCACCACCATCTTGTGCTGATCCACCACTGACCAGACAACCCTCTGCTGCTGGACCAAGTTCCCCCCCCCCCCAAGATTGACTCTGTACAGCAATACAAGAGGAATGCTCCTGACACCCAAATATAGCTCCTATTCTCTCCCTATAATCTTCTTATACTGTCCCTAGCTCAGTATATCAGTCTTCAGAGACAGAATCACAGCACAGCTTCCTTCCAGGTTGCAAGTACAACGCACAATGACCTTCTGATCATTTGGCACAGGCACCTCCCAGTCTGTTGCCCCTCTGATTGGCTAATCCAGACTGTCAGCCTCTGAACCAATCATGGGGAGCCCTTTTTTCCACTTCTTCCCAGAGTCATATGACCATCCCCTTCTTCCTCCCTTGTGGTTTTGCCCGCCAACATGTGCGCCACTTTTGTCTGAAACCAGAAAAACTTTGGATTCATTAGTTGGCCAAATCCAGATTGTTCAGAATTGATTCTCTCATCCTTAATTTTAATACCTAAATGGCTTTTGTTCACATTTTTTACCATTTGTAACATTTAGTGCATGTACTCCTGTTTGAACGGCTGTTTGAAAAAGGCCCCACTGATTTCAATAGGGTCCATCTGGCCATGTTTTTTATGGTCAATATTCACTGGCCATTAAAATAACAACCACGTGTATAATCGCAATGGTTGCATATATTAGGGATCCCGTGCAAGGCTGTCATGATGACATTTCACGGGTTAGATTACTCTTATAGTCCCAGCCCATATCAACTCCATCCAAAGATTTTTGATGCCATGTTCTTGGAGCCTTTTCATGATGGCACAACTCATCTAATGAGTTTTCCTACTGAAAGCATTTACTACAGGTTGACTATGATATTTTAGGTGTAATAGTGCAACTAGAATATTACCCACTCCAGTACTCAACTGCCACATTTAGGGTACGTCCACACCAGGCAGATTAATTACAGAAAGTTTTCCAATGAGGTTGTGTCTGCAGCATGTGCATGGATTCCCTGCAAGACCCCTTCAGATACAGGATCTAGGAAAGTTTCCAACAGATCTGCCATGTGTGAATTAACCGTTTATTCTTTTGTCTATCTATTGTTCTTTTATATAGATTTTCATTTCTACCGACATGTGGGAAAAAGAGAAGGACCATTCATGTTTTCCCAAAGGGGTGACTCCATTAAGTTCTCCTAATATCAGCTTGGTATTATATGTATGTTCTATATTATAGGGCTCTGAATTATCCAAATGTAAAGCGTAATATAAAGCATTAGACTGTAGTGCTAGTGAAATGGCAAAAAAACATTGACTCACATACACAGAGGGCCCTTGGGATCCATCTTGTTTATTACAAGAATGCTTATTTTTTATTACTTGGCATAAGAGAAAAGTCCTTTGGAGAATTTTCAATGTCTCTCACTATCCCAGAGTGACCGTTCATTTCGTGCCCGTCGGATTGTCTGCCCTCTTTTGTTTGCAGAATTGTGCATTTTGCAATCTTCCCCCTTCAGCTTGTGTTCCAGGAAAGCTATAAATAGCAGAGATCATATTCACGTGTGATAACAGCCCTGCGCCGTACCTGACGCCTTCTGTACGTTATTGCTGAGAATTCCCATGCAGATTGAAAGGCAAATAATGAAAGCTGAAAAGGAAGACTAAACAAGTGATTTTGAGATTTTTCAATGGGGTCATTTATCAGAGATCAGACTTTCACGTTGTTTTTTTACTATCCTCTGCGCTGCCAGAGAATGTGATTGATTTATGATGAAATGAAGGCCTTGTTATAAATTTAGTGCATCTTCCAGCAATCTGTACACTAAGGTTGAAGTCTACTCCAGTAAACTGGCATTAAAGGTAATGAATGTGCCAAAGGGCCTCCATGTGCTTCCAGATCCATGCGACCCCAGCGCAAAGACATGCCCTATTGAATTTAGTGGGTCAGCACCACAATACAGCGTTCACACGGAGGGTATTTTGTAGATCTATATTTTGTGGATACATGGTTTGCGGTCTGCAAAACGTACACAGTTGTGTGAATGGATCCTAAAATTGCAGTGAGAGTTATCAGTGTGTTATCTGTGGTGCTACACAGGACTGCAGGTGACATCTACTAAATTATCTCTATTTAGAGAGTTATCACTGTGTTATTTGTGGTGTTACATATGACCGCGGCATATGGGAGGTTCGTGCTCCCTCTCCTGATCCATTTGGTCCCTGCACTGTGGTGACAGGGACCTGATGGTTGCCATGGCTGCCCCAGGCTGGGTCTCATAGGCAAACTATCAGATGTCTTGAACTGCATTGAAACAGGGTCAGACCCTGAAATGTTGAAGTCCCATAGTGGGACAAAAATGAAAAATGAAAACAATTAAATAAAAGTGTTTTTTAACAATAAAAAATGAAAGTTTCAAGTAAAAAAAAAAAACAAACAAAAGTGCCCCTTTCGATAAAAAAGACAAGAAGATTAAAAAAAAACAGACATATTGAGTATCGCCCCATCCGTAACGAACGGCTCTATAAAAATATCACATGAACTGCCCTGTCAGGTGAACACCGTAAAAAATAAAAAAAATAAATAAAAACTGTGCTAAAAAGCTATATATATATATATATATATATATATATATATATATTTTATAAATAATGCTCTGTAAAAATAGCACATGATCTGACCTTTCAGGTGAATGCTGTAAAAAAAAACAAAACATAAAAACAGTGCCAGAACAGCCATTTTTTTACCTTCTATAACAAAAAGCGTAATATAGAGAAATGGAAAATCCTATGTACCCCAAAATTGTGCCAATAAAACTATCATCTTATCCTGTAATTTCCAAAATGGGATAATTTTTTGGGAATTTCTACTGTAGGGTGCATTAGGGGGTCTTTAAATGTCACATGTCAACTTAAAATTATTCCAGTGAAATCTGCCCTCCAAAATCCAAATAGCGCTCCTTTCCTTCTCTGCCCTGCTGTGTGCCCATACAGCAGCTTACAACCACATATGGGGTGTTTCTGTAAACTGCAGAATCAAGGTAATAAATATTGAGTTTTCTTTGACTGTTAACCCTTAATGTGTTACAGGAAATAATTTCTTAAAATGAATAATCTGCCAAAAAAATTGGTCCTTAAAAAAAAGTGGATTTTGGAATTTTGTTTTAAAAAATTAGAAACTTGCTTCTAAAATTCTTAGCCTAATAACATCCTAAAAAATTTAATTACATTTACAAAATTATGCAAACATGAAAGTGGACATATGGGAAATGTAAAGTGATAACTCTTTTATGATATCTCACAACCTGCCTTAAAAGTAGAGAAATTCAAATTTTGAAAATTGCACATTCTTCAAAATTTTCTGTAAATTTTACATTTTTTTAAATAAATAAAGGTGAATTATATCAACTAAAATTTCCCACTATCATGAAGTACATTGTATCATGAGAAAACAACCTCAGAATCATTTGGATAAGTAGAAGCATTCCAAAGTTATTACCACATAAAGTGACACATGTCAAAACATGGCCTAGGCCTTAAAGTGAAAAATAGGGGAATTTCAGTCAGCACATCCCAGTGCGCAGGTGCACGTTGCTATCGCAAAAATGCACAAGGAAAGGAAAATACATACAATGCAACGGCACACTGCTAACCAGATAAAGCACAAAATGCCATAGAGATATGAAGTATGCTGGAGCTAATGCTATGCTTGTTTAGTAAATTAGAGATTCTTGGCAAATATATTTTGTACAAAATTATCTGGGCCCGTCCACCAAATCGTCAAGGTGATCTCTGTAGAACGGGAATCTAACACTATTTCCTACCTGTTATGTGCCAACCTTGGCTTCCGTATAATCAGGGGGTGTTGGTTCCACATGCATGCTGGGTCCCTTCTGTCTTTTGCCATTTATGGTGCTTCAAAGGCCGCCACTAATTCAGGGATGCAGGTACCAACATGCATGCCGAGTCCACTCGGCTTTATAGTTACACTAATTAAAATCAGCATGCATGTGGAACCAACACCCCCTGATTATACGGAAGCCAAGGTTGGCACATAACAGGTAGGAAATAGTGTTAGGTTCCCGTTCTACAGAGATCACCTTGACGATTTGGTGGACTGGCTGACTGAAATTCCCCTTTTTTTCTTTGTAAGTTTGTACTGGAGGTGTGGCTACTCCATTTAGTCATGCACTCCTGACTAGCCCCGTCTGCCCCATAGGCTGATTTTAATTAGTGTAACTATAAAGCCGAGTGGACTCGGCATGCATGTTGGTGCCTGCATCCCTGAATTAGTGGAGGGCTTTGAAGCACCATAAATGGCAAAAGGCAGAAGGGACCCAGCATGCATGTGGAACCAACACCCCCTGATTATGCAGAAGCCAAGGTTGGCACATAACAGGTAGGAAATAGTGTTAGGTTCCCGTCCTACAGAGATCACCTTGACGATTTGGTGGACGGGCCCAGATAATTTTGTACAAAATATATTTGCCAAGAATCTCTAATTTACTAAACAAGCATATCATTAGCTGCAGAATACCTCATATCTCTATGGCATTTTGTGCTTTATCTGGTTAGCAGTGTGCCGTTGCATTGTATGTATTTTCCTTTCCTTAAAGTGAAAAATGGCAAGGTTCTTAAGGGGTTAAAGGTTAACATATCATTAACTGATATATATTCCTGTTATAATTTTACAAAAAAAATTCTAGAAACTTCAATGTGGCAGAACTGACATCATGTTTTTCTGATATATATGAAATATATATATAATATATTTGAAATATATGACTATAAATAAGAAAATAAAGGGGCAGTAGTAAAAAGGATGCAGTGTGTGTACAAAACAGTTACTGTGCAAAGTAATAAAAAGGCAACAAATAAAAATAATATGCAGTGAGTGGTGCCAGCATCGCTTTATTTACTCACAATCTGCCTATGTTCTAATATGTGCCACATTGTACTTGACCAGGAGCATATATAGACTCCTACTGCCAAGCTCACGGACCATCTGTCACATGTAGTACCAACAGAACAGATGTCTATACCCATTAAAAGACAGCTTGTGAAATATATTATCCTCGAGAAAAAGAGCGTACAATAAGCATATAATATTACCTCCTGGTTTAAAGTGAACTTGTTCTCAGGTTTTACTCACATGATCTGTTCCCGGCAAGCTGTAGCACATGTAAGGTCCTTCATGAACTTATGGTTGTTTGTCCCCAGTAAATGGAGTTATAAAAATATCTTTATCTTATGCTAACTAGGGCTGAGGTGGCCACACTGTGAATAGAGAAAAGTATCTGGCTGAATCAGTGCTACCTATGCTCGCCCATGTTGACGTGGATGATGCCTCCTGCATCCACATGTGGCTCCAAATCTTATTCTTGGTGCAGGCATGTTATCCACACAGTTGATAAAACATGGGTAGCTTAGTGCAGATTCAGCTGGACCCTTGGAATATGCCCAGCTTACACTTCAGCCCTAAAAGGCATAGAACGTGGGGGTTTTAATAACTTTATTTTGTTTGGTATGCTGTGCTATAAACATCACTACCCTCACCCCCATTTCAGAGTCACTGTACTTTCACACAATTTCAATTCATTTAATAGAGAATGTAGTAACTAGCAAATCTCTAAATAGTTTCATTAAAAATTATGTATGCCTGCATCCACTTGAAAAAAAGCTGTAAAGTCATGGGTTCTCTCTTCCACCTAATTTGTAGTTCACTGCTTTTTATCAGGCAAGATCCATCCCTAGTAACAGAGATTGGCCTTCTCTATTTTCTTACTCTATGCTGTTTGGTACATGGTATATAGATTATAAATAGTAGCCACTCCATATATATGTGTGTATATATATATATATATATATATATATATATATATATATATATTTGTTGTTTTTTTTGCTCAAAAGTTACTCAAACATTTTAACACACATTGTATGGCCAAATGGATTAGGCACAGCAAGGAGACAAGCTATTCACTGTCTTATATAAAAAGTTTAAGGGGTTGCCTGGGTTCAGAGCTGAACCCGGACATAACCCCTTCTGCACTCATTCAACGTGAATGAGTGGAGAATCGGAACATTTCACACTCCGATGCCTGCCCTTGCCCTGTACTGCAGGCCACACTATTTCTTTACCTCCGGTGATGTACCAGGCTTTTAATGGGTATGTTAGGCAGAGTCTTCTGCCTAGCAGTGATCCCGGTGATCTTACTTGCACTGAGCAGTGCTAAAGACAGTTTATTGGTGCCGGTGATGACTCTGGGCTCAGTGCTAGATGGAAGCCTCTGCCTAGCATACCCATTAAAAGCCCTTGCCCAGTGCTATGCTGTACAGGACAAAGGCGAGCATCGGAGCATGAAATGCTTGGATGCTCTGCTCAGTCATGCTGAATGTGTGAAGAAGGTATAATGTCCGGGCTCAGAACTGACCCCTTTAAATAAACATTGAAGTTGAAGACTATAACCAATTATCTTGTCAGCCTCACCACTGACTGTCCTTCAGAGATTCCAATTCTAAATGCTTACCTGGTAAAGTTCTACGTGTCTAATTTTACCTTTTGTCTCTAGGCCACAGATAGCACTCTCCTCTACCACTAATGGAATCCACAAGGAAAGGAAAAAGATAAAAAAAAGGGAGGTTATTAACAACAAATGTCTCAGGTACCCGAGACAGTTGGTAATAAGTAAAGGGCGCCAAATGGGTGGTGAAGAGAAACGGAAATAATGGATAGTATTATCTAGATTAGAAGACAGGTTTTCAGTCTAGCACATATAGGTCGCACAAAAGGTCCTAGTGTAAGGAGACCCCAAACACTACTAGTGAGGATACAAAACACAGTGAATGAACACAGTGAGCAAAAAAAGGGACCATATAAAGGCGCCCCATGCATTCAATTTGAAATCTATGGTCAGAGAGGTATATTCCAATAGTTTAAAAGCAAATGAAACTTGAAAATTTGAACTTACTTCACTGGGGGGGTTTGTCCAACAGGTATACTGGTACCATTAGACAGAGCCCCCCCAAGCCAGGTGTGTCTCAATAATGTTCAGATGGAATGTCAGCAGATGGAGCGTCAGAAGGGATGACAACAAAGCAAAGGCTTCAACATTCGATCTTTTATTTCTTCCCAACGCGTTTCGGGGGTATTTCTAAAGCCCCCTTCTTCAGGAGAATTTGGCCAGTGCACTGCACACGACGAGCCCCACAGCATCCACTGCACACACCGCACTTTCATGAAAAAGATCACACAAACAGCCTGTCTCCTCCTAAACCATGTGACTAATCACATGGTCATGACATCATTGAAGGTCCTTGCAAGCTATGGTGAATGGAGTGTTTCTTCTCTGCCTGGTCCTGTCAATCAACAGAGCCTCTAGGAGCAGGGGTAACACCCCTTGCATCTAGAGGCCTTATTAGCATAAAATAAAAGTTCATTTTATATAAAAATGGGGCACCAGTAAATAAAACAGATATATATTTGGAATCAGGTGACATTAGCACATCTCTAATGTCAGCCTGATTCATACCGAAAAAACTGGTGACAGAAACCCTTTAAAGGGGTTTTTCAGGATTACTGCTACAGATATGTTGATGGTGTTGCTTCATCTACTCTCCTGACCCATTTTCACCTTGTAAATAAATCACTCTGGTTAGTTTCCATCCTGTATGTAGCACTTCCTGTTGCTCTATTCAACCAAACCTATGATGCACTTCTCCTCTCTTGACCATGGCTCCAGCACTGCCCCTAACAAACACCCAGCTAGTTTATAGCTCCTCTCACCCAGCTATTTACATAGAAACACTCTATCACTGCCCGTGTTGCTGCTTTGACATGCCCATAGAAATAACATCACAAGAGATAAAAAAAAAAAGAAGTAACAGTATATATCATAAAATAACAGCTACCTTCATAAATGATTGTTTTAAAGGATGTTGATGCAAGCAGGAATACCTCTTAAAGAGTATAAACAATGTATACATTTGTACTCAGCTTTAATTCAGGAGCATTTTTGCTATTAATACAGAATTTTCAAAGATTTCTGATATTATATTATTCCCAAAAATGAACTTCAGGACCATTTCACTGTCTGACATGGTATAAAATCTTCCTGCAGTGAGCTCCCCCTAGTGTCAGCTGCAGGTAGCCGCTATGATAAATCCCACCATGGACCTCATAACAGCCAGGTGCCCTGCCTCTGTGCTAGGTGTGCCTGCGCTCTTCTCTTGATTTTGCAGTCCTGTTTCACAAGACAGACTATTCACAGACATCACACATATGAATTAACATTTTGTTTTTACTCCTCTAAATGCCCCAGTGTTTTCCGCTGATCAACAGTGTCATCAATAGTCTCATTAGTCGCCGCCTGACAACGAGTTTTTTTGTAAATGTACATCAAAACTGGGTTTTTGGCATTAAGCCCAATTTTAAATGGGTTTATTAGCTTCAAATAGTTTTTTACCCTCTAAAAAAACCTTTGAAATAAATCTTATCAGAAAACAATTCCTTTTTCTAAAATGTAGGCAATTTGATCCAGTGTGCAGTAAAAATGGTAAACTAAGGCTAAGGTTTTTCAATACTGGAGAAAAATGCTTCCGTTTTGTCCCCATTCATTGTCAATGGGGACAAAACGTAATTGAACAGAACGGAATGTTCCAAAATGTATTCTGTTCCGTTTGGTTGCACTCCCGTATAGGAGAGCAAACCACAGCACGTAGTGGTGTGTGAAGCAAAATGGATCCGGCATGACCCACAATACAAGTCAATGGGGACGGATCCATTTTCTCTGACACAATAGAAAGCGGATCCGTTCCCCATTGACTTTTAATGGATTTCATGACGGATCCGTCCCAGCGATGTTAAAGATAACATAACCAGATCCGTTCATAACTGATGCAGACGGTTGTATTATCAGTAACGGAAGCGGTTTTGCTGAACCCTGCCGGATCAGGCAAAAACATACGTGTAAAAGTAGCCTTAGTAAATATAGCATGAATAGAAAAGAAAAATGCCTTTCTCTTCCTCTAGCAGCACCCCCCCCCCAATCAAAGACTTTTATGGACCGCATGTGTGACTTTGTCAAAACTCTTTTTTTCTCTTCTCTTTCTTAAAGGGATTGTCTCACTTCAGCAAATAGCATTTATCATGTAGACAAAGTTAATACAAGGCGCTTACTAATGTACTGTGATTGTCCATATTGCCTCCTTTGCTGACTTGATTCATTTTTCCATCACATTATACACTGCTCATTTCTAGGGGTTACCGCTTTAGTAGATACGAGGTGGCGGGGAGGGGATCTGCTGCACTAGTGTTCCTATGTGTGCTTACATGGTCCCAGGCACCAGAGAGGCCACAGCTTTTTCCTATAGTGTGCAACCCCTGGATACAAGCAGTGTATAATGCAATTGAAAAATGAATCCAGCCAGCAAAGGAAGCAATATGAACAATTACAATGCATTAGTAAGTGCCTTGTATTAACATTGTCTATATTATAAATGCCATTTGCTGAAGTACCCTAACAACAGGAACTTTTTTTTTAAAATAAATTCCTTCCTCATGTTGTAATGAAGAACTGAAGATGTCTCCAATTGAATACTTGGTTTCAGTAGTTGCCACTGTTAAAAAAAAAAACAAAAAAACAAAAAACAAACTAGAAGTGTCTAGTTCCCAACATGAAGAAGTCATGTAATATTTTACATTTAGTCCTTTGGATCTGACAATGGAACGGCTATAACTATGATAAAAGTCATCAGTCCTATAATGGGCTGGTTGTTGGTTATACAGTTCTTACTGTTTGTCTAATTAAAGTAAATTATTATAAAACAAATTGACAGTTTACTTTGAATACTCCCTGTAGTTACTAACAGTATTCACCACCACCCACTGCTGGTCTTTACTTTTCATCTTTTTTTCATGAAAAGATGCTTGTTATTACATGGGGAATGCAAGTAGTTACTAAAGCAGACGTGTCAGGAGAGGTGACAGGTCCTCTTTAAGCTGCATTATGGTCAGTTGGATAAGATTTCATTCACCAGTTTGCCCAGGCATAATCCCCAAAGTCTGCATAATTTAACATTGAATATTTGGATGTAATAGAAGTTGGATAAAAAGAATCAGAAAATTCAGACATGATGTCAAAGAACAGCATACTGCATTGGCGTGCGTAGATCTGCTGATCACACATGTACTAGCGTCTGTTTTTACACAGTTCCTGATAATATACCTGTAGATCCTTCCATGCAGATGCACTGTGAGAAACTAGGCAGCTGCTCTATATGTATGACATGACCAACGGCAGCCTCCGTTCATGACAAGAGCACTACTCATGACACTGAAGGGTTGAGACAGCAGCCTGTTCTCTGACACTGTACTAAAGAAGCTGCAGACGCACTGTCAGGGCCATTTCTGACATCTTTGTCTTGATGGTAAAAGTTGTGTCTAAAAATGTAAAAATTCGAATTGCCCTCTTTTTGCCAAAATTAAAATAAACCATAAAATATAACATCATAGGCATTGATGCAGGCTAAAATGCTTGAAAATATAAAAATATGTATCCTATATGGTGAACAAAGTAATGGTAATGCTGTTTTTTGTTCATCACTTCACCTCCCAAATAAATTTTAATAAAAAGTGATCATAAAGTCACAAAACACAAACCTAAACAGTCCTAATGAAAAGTACAGATTGTCCTGCAAAACATGAGCCTAAGGCCGGTTTCACACGACCGTGTTTCACGGCCCGATACGGGCCGTGAAAGCCCGACCTGTGCTCCTCCAGAGGACGGGAGCGCACGGCGTCATTGGTTGCTATGACGCCGTGCGCTTCCTGAGGCAGCCGCCGTACAGTGAAACACTGTATACGAGCGTGTACAGTGTTTCACTGTACAGCGGCGGCCTCAGGAAGCGCACGGCGTCATAGCAACCAATGACGCCGTGCGCTCCCGTCCTCTGGAGGAGCACAGGTCGGGCTTTCACGGCCCGTATCGGGCCGTGAAACACGGTCGTGTGAAACCGGCCTTACACACAGCTCCATAGACATAAAAACCAAAAAGTTATGGGTGGCAGAATATGGCAATGCAAATAAAAAAATTGTCTTTTCCAATGTTTTTTTTTTATATTAAAATGGAAGAAAAACTATACAAATGTGGGATTGCCCTAAACATACTGGAGGTCACTTTTAGCTCACAGCGAATGCCATAAAAACAAAACTCATAAAACCGTGCCAGAATTGTGTTTTTTTTTGTGTTCCCACTACTTTGTATGTAACAGTAAATGGTGCCTTTAGAAAGTACAACTTGTCCTATAAAAGACAAGCCGTCATATGGATATGAGAATGGAAAAATAAAAAAGTTATGGCTCCAGAAAGGCCGGCAGTAAAAAACAGAAATACAAAAAACGAAAATCTCTCAGTGTAGAAAGGGTTACAGAGGACCTGTCATCACTGCTGATGTCTGTTTTGGTAAATACAGTAAATGTATTCCTCATAATATATCAATTCTGGGCCATTATTTCTTGTGGTTCTGTGGTGTTATGTTCCTCTGTTATTGCTCCTAGAACTTTATGAATAAATTGCCAATTGAGTGTTACCAGGTGGTGATATGTCACTGCATCCCCTCATACTGTTCAATCAGTGCTGCCAGTGTCAGACCCAGTTGTCAATTTATACACACGTTTCAAGAAATAACAGAGGAATTGCACAATGCGCAATTATAAGAAAATTGCTCTAGAAATTGTATTTTATTAGGAATATGAGACATGCTGGGAGAGGTAGCAGGCAGGGGCATAGCTATAGGGGAAGCAAGGGAAGCAGCTGCTTAGCAGGGGCCCACCCAGGAGGAGGACTAAAAGATTTTATTGTCAGGGCCCCCTTAACAGTATTAGGGTCCTTGCAAGAAAAACTGGGGGTCAGTCAGCACATCCAAATATGCGGTGCACGTAGCTATAGCTGCAAATAGAAATGCAACAAAATGCAACAGCACTCTGAAAACTCGAACAATAATTTAATGAAGGTTGCTATGGCACTCAGTGACTGTGGTAGTTAGTGTTAGGTTCCCGCCTAAAAGAGATCGCCTTGACGTTTGGCAGACAGGCTCAAATAATTTTGTACAAAAGTATTTGCCAATAATCTCACATTTATAACACAGCGCTAGTATTGTATATATGTTGAAGATGGCATTAGTATATGTACTTATTTTATTGTTCGAGTATTAGGGCCCTAGCACACGACTGTATGTGCTCCAAGACATACGGTCCGTGAGCGGGCAATATGTCCTGGAGCGGCATTGATCGTGCGCACGGGAGCACACAGCATCATAGATTACTATGATGCTGTGCACATCGGGCCGCCCGCGGGACTATTGTCCTGCACTCATAAAATCATATGAGTAGGAGCGCATATGGTCTTGAGCAAGGACCCTTATACAATGACATTGTAGACATTGATACTGTAGGAAACTTATGGTGAGGGCTTCCGGGCCTTGTCTGAGCGCGCAATCTTGAAGAGCCACAGGAGTGGGGGTTGCATGGGAGTCGGGGTTGCGAAGAAGTTTTTTTTTTATTTGTAGTTACATTACTGGTACAGGTCCTCTTTAAACATTTTACTGTGCCTTGTTCTGCTTAGGTTTGTTGTTATTTTTGCACATTTCACCTGTAATAACACTAAAATATTATTATACAAATGGTATTTAAAAATAGCGAAACCACCAAATAACATCTGATCACCAGTCTGGTGGTTGAGGGGTTAATTTCTTTGGTTTTCATCCTCAGCCACAAGAGGATTGTTCTGCAAGTGTAAACCTGACTGAGTGAACTTTAATAATGCTCTCTATCAAATCACAAAGATGAAAGAATAGGCTGTTTTATTGCTGCCCTGAAGACCTTAAGCTGCAATATAAACTTATAGCAATTTCCTACAGCCCTGTCATATTCTTTTATCTTTCTATGGTTTTACTTATTCTATACAGTATATCTATTGTAAAAAAGGCAAGGGTCAGCTGTCATCCAGGGCCATGGCTAAATCTCCTGACTCCATCTGTTAGGAGCCCAAAGAGTAAAGGCAGTTAAGGAGATGATAATAGAGAATTAGGTAACATGGACTCACAGATTTCAGATGCTTCTTTTCAGTAGTCAAGAAAAGCACAGCCTCTGAGTATAGCTGTTGGAAATCTGTGATATAAAAAGGGATTAGATCTTCAAATTCATACAGTAACAATGACTTCCAGCACCAGCAAATGAAAAAAGCACAAGTGTCTTCTCTATGGCTAGAAGGTCCTGATGAATTTGGAAAATGGGTATATATACAGTAATTATAGAGCATCTTCATAGATGGAACAAAAAAACAATAACCAAACCACATATTAGCAGATATACTGTATAATGAATATGTACATACAGTGCCTTGCAAAAGTATTCGGCCCCCTGGAACTTTTCAACCTTTTGCCACATTTCAGACTTCAAACAAAATGATATAACATTTTAAATTTTTGGTGAAGAATCAACAACAAGTGGGTCACAATTGTGAAGTGGAACGAAATTTATTGGATCATTTAAACTTTTTTGTAATAATAAAACTGAAAAGTGGGGTGTGCAAAATTATTCGGCCCATTTACTTTCAGTTCAGAAAACTCACTCCAGAAGTTCATTGAGGATCTCTGAATGATCCAATGTTGTCCTAAATGACTGATGAAGATAAATAGAATCCACCTGTGTGTAATCAAGTCTCCGTATAAATGCACCTGCTCTGTGATAGTCTCAGGGTTCTGCATCATGAAGACCAAGGAACACACCAGGCAGGTCCGTGATACTGTTGTGGAGAAGTTTAAAGCCGGATTTGGATACCAAAAGATTTCCCAAGCTTTAAACATCCCAAGGAGCAATGTGCAAGCGATCATATTGAAATGGAAGGAGTATCAGACCACTGCAAATCTACCAAGACCCGGCCATCCCTCTAAAGTTTCATTTCAAACAAGGAGAAGACTCATCAGAGATGCAGCCAAGAGGCCCATGATCACTCTGGATGAACTGCAGAGATCTACAGCTGAGGTGGGAGAGTCTGTCCATAGGACAACACACAGTCGAACACTTCACAAATCTGGCCTTAATGGAAGAGTGGCAAGAAGAAAGCAATTTCTCAAAGATATCCATAAAAAGTCTTGTTTACAGTTTGCCACAAGCCACCTGGGAGACACACCAAACATGTGGAAGAAGGTGCTCTGGTCAGATGAAACCAAAATCGAACTTTTTGGAAACAATGCAAAACGATATGTTTGGCATAAAAGCAACACAGCTCATCACCCTGAACACACCATCCCCACTGTCAAACATGGTGGTGGCAGCATCATGGTTTGGGCCTGCTTTTCATCAGCAGGGACAGGGAAGATGGTTAAAATTCATGGGAAGATGGATGGAACCAAATACAGACCATTCTGGATGAAAACCTGTTGGAGTCTGCAAAAGACCTGAGACTAGGATGGGGATTTATCTTCCAACAAGACAATGATCCCAACCATAAAACAAAATCTACAATGGAATGGTTCAAAAATAAAAGTATCCAGGTCTTAGAATGGCCAAGTCAAAGTCCAGACCTGAATCCAATTGAGAATATGTGGAAAGAGCTGAAAACTGCTGTTCACAAACGCTCTCCATCCAACCTCAAAGAGCTCAAGCTGTTTTGCAAGGAAGATTGGGCAAGAATTTCAGTCTCTAGATGTGCAAAACTGATAGAGACATACCCCAAGCGACTTGCAGCTGTAATTGCAGCAAAAGGTGGTGCAACAAAGTATTAATGCAAGGGGGCCGAATAATTTTGCACGCCCCACTTTTCAGTTTTATTATTACAAAAAAAAGTTTAAATGATCCAATAAATTTCGTTCCACTTCACAATTGTGACCCACTTGTTGATTCTTCACCAAAAATTTAAAATGTTATATCTTTTTGTTTGAAGCCTGAAATGTGGCAAAAGGTTGAAACGTTCCAGGGGGCTGAATACTTTCGCAAGGCACTGTATATTGTAAGTATCAATATCAAACTTACTACAATGTATGTGCACACAAACATGAACACTGTACATACACACATTCAGTGAGTATACTCGTATGTGCTCTACATAAAAGTATTATAAAGAAGTAGATGTGGATCCGTTGTGCCAATAAAACAGATCTGACTTGGGGCTACTCCTAAGGGTGTTATCAAAGTGTCTACTTCTTCTTTTAATCCCTGTACAGAGATCTAGACTTCACTCGAGAAAAACCACCAGGCTACTACTTCTTAGAGTTGCCTCTGTTCAACTGACTGCTGACCCATGGGGATCAAAGGCTACTGATGTGGAGCAACGAGGGATCAGGCAAATCCATAGTCAGGGATAGACCGAGGTCAAGGCAGGCAGAGTATGAGCAATCCGTTAAACAGTCCGAGGTGAGGGCAAGCAGAGTATGAGCAATCTGATAGACAGTCCGAGGTGAGGGCAGGCAGCTCAGGGTCAGTTCCAGAAGTCAGGCAGAAGTTGTTACAAGGAACAGGCAAACAAACTTGTGGCACACCTTAGCAGGAAACTAGTCAAATGGGACCTATTGGCAGGGCACCTTCCCACAAGGGAAGGTTGCTTAAATACCCTAAGGAAAAGTCAGGGGAGCAAGAGGGTACACACACTGGCCCTTTAAGAGCTAGAGGGAGTGCATTTGTCCGATGGGCAGCGAAAGGCAAAGCCATCAAAAAGGGCTGTTTAGTTCTGTGGCTGGGACCACAGGGCAGGGGGAGAAGACGAATGGGACTGGGACACTGGACCTGTGGGATAGCGGAGAGGGTGAACAAGCCAGCTGATGTGCCCACCAGCAAGGGAAGAACAGCTAATTAGCGTCCTGACTTATGGTCTCTCGACACCCACTGATATTCCGCTGTAGACACTAGAAATAGTACCATATAACTCCTTTCATAAGGGTTCCTTTGTTGCAGGGTAAGCTTCTGTGACATCAAAAGATGTTCCAGTCAAGTAAGCTCTGGTAATATCACAACTTTGCCTGTGTTAGGTGACTGGCTGTAACATCATTAGTGGGTTTCAGTCAGGTGAGTTGTTAATGTCACAGGTATGTTTTCATCAGGTAAAATGCTGTGAGATCACCCGTCAGTTTCAGCTATCCATTTGGTGTGACTTCATAACTTCAGTCAGGTAATGTGCTTTGACATCACAGATGACTTTGAGTCAGGTATGCTAATGTGACATCACAGTGGTTTTCAATCAGGTAATATCCTGTGACATCACAAATGGGTTCTAGGCATGTAAAATGCAGTGACATCACAAGTCTGTTTCTATCCAGTGTGCTACTCTGACATCACAAGTGATTTTCAGTCAGGTAAGCATCTGTGACATCAGAATTGGGTTTTGGACAGATGAACTACTGTGATATCACAAGTGACTTCAAGTCAGGTGAGCCACTGGAACATTGTACGTGGGTTTCAGTCAGCAAGCCTGTTGTGACATTACAATTTCAGTTCATTGTTTCAGGTCATCTGGTGTTTTGGTCAGATAAACCACTGTGATGTCTAACTAGTTTAAGGTATGCTCAGGGGAAGACATACCATTTGTTATGTACCATGAAATTAGTAGTAGCAAATCAAGGGGCACAGGAGCCCGCTGTTGTTGGTGTCAGCCCATGTGTCATTGGCCGTGTGTGACAGGATATCTGGAATAAGTAACTTAGATTTACTTAAAGAGTCACTGTACTTTCACACATTTTTATTTCATTTAGTAGAGAATGGTGTAACTAGAAAATTGCCAAATCATTTAGATAATTTATTGAAATTCATTTAAAAAATATGCCTGCTTCCACCTGAAAAAAAAAAAAAAACATGTAATGTCATGGCCACTAGGGGTCTCACTTCCACTTCCTAGTCAGTCCACTACTTGTTGTCAGGCAAGATCTGTCCCTAGTAACAGAGACACAGAAGACGGTGCACAGTAAATGGGGGCATGATCCTGAGCCTGATAAAAGAACTGCTTAGAAGATTAAAGGAGTCTCCTGCCTTTCTGTAAGCGTGATTTTCCCCTCCTTATCTGTTCTGTGAGATCCAGAGCTGTAAACAGACAAAGTGGGAAGCAAATGAAAGGACATCACAGCAGTACAGTGCTCGCAGAATTCACAGAAGAGAGATGCCACCTGCTTCTGAGTGAAAGGCATTTAGCAACAATATGGCTGAAAGAGACATTAGGAAAGCCCAAAACAGACCAGTTCCTATACAGTTATGAGTGTGCAAAGAAGCAAAGCCATTATCAGGGTTGCTAAGTAGAATTTTTCTTTTTTCTGGACAACTTATCCCAAAATCACAGACGGACAACATTTTTTAGGGACAAATTGGAAAACCATAATGAGTGATAAAGATTAAAAGTAATACATGTCTATAGCCCAGAATACTGATAAGAACTTATTACCAGCATTTACTGTGAACTGTAAAATTATTAAAGTTACCACCAAAATAATCTAGTCAGGTACCATCAGCCAAAAAAATCACGGACACATCTATTTTTTTCATGGACAGAGGAAAAAAGTTGCCTATTTTTATGGACTGTCCAGAAATTTCTGGATGGTTGGCAACCCTGGCCCTTATACAAACTTTTTTTGAAGACTCAGGTACCTTTTAGACTGGAATTACACTTCTCAATATTCAGGATGATATTTGGGAAAGATTCTTCCTATGAATGCTCATTCCTAATAATCCGCCGCAGATTACCTGATAAATAAATAAAGCTTTCTTCTTGACAATCATCGGCTCATGCGCTTTTACACTGTTTGATTTGCACATACAATATGTCAGCATTGAAGGATTACTACATGATCTATGACTACTGATGAAAAGTCAGATTGTAAATGATCTGTACAGGATAGCCTGGAACTCTGCCACCTTTACATGTCGTATAAACGTACATTTTCTTTACGGCAGTTTCAATCTTAGTCAGTGTTACTAACTACTGATTTTCTGCGAAAATAGAACCTTATCCCACAACCAGCAAAACAGCCAGAGGGAAGGTCCTGAACTAATCCCCCATCTGTACAGTCGGCTGTCAAACAATAAACATGTCGATATAATGGAGTTTTTTCTCCGTTGTAAAGCTCAGTCAAGAGGATATACTGTGAGTTATTACATCTAGTAATAATTCTAATATCGCAGCAGTTTATTCATATAGAGCTGTATGATTATGGGGTTCAGTACACATAACAAATATAGAAGCAGTGGCACTAGTTAACTGGTTAGCCAGCAACCCATTGTGAACCTAACTAGTAGTGTGGATCATTTATTCACTTTCTTGTCTGTATCAACAGGCATCTATTAATGCTTAGCATTTACAATGTAAGATCATGAAATTTTTATTTGCCATATTTTGAGGTTATATGCCATATTGTGAGGGTTTTTTTTGCCTGTGACATTCTTGTGTGACATTCTGATGAATAAAGATACCATAAATAGTGTAAGGGGATTAGGTAGCGGGTTGGTCGTCTCTTGGGTAGATGGGCACGAATTAGCAAGCACAGACATCCAAACGACCAGGAAAGTTCATTTAACTGACACCAGCCAGTTTTATTGCCAGTTGGTGGTACACAGCAAGCAGCAAAATAAACACAAAAATTAACAGAAAAAACAAATCCTATGCCTGTCCGGCACTAACTAAACAGAGCAATGTCTCTCTAACGGGGTGCCGGCCTAATACCATGCCCCTCCACAACATATTCATCAGTACACACCTCTGGCAGTGCTCCCACAGGATCCTAGCAGCTGTCCTGTTCCCAAGTTGAGAGAGAGAGAGAGCTCTGCTCCCTGGTTCTTTTTATAAGGCTAGCACACCTTGGCCTCATTAACCAGATAGCCCAAGACCCGGACTGTCTGGGTGGAGTGGGGGACCCACCCTCTTTCCCCACTCCAGCAACACAGGCCCGAAAATGGGTTTTACTAAACCCTGAATGCAGAGATCACAGATCTCTGCAGAATTCTATTCCCTGGTTGCTTTTATATACTGGTTGCGAGGAACCTTGGGCAAATATATACGCCGTCTACCACTTGTCCAGACGCTCTGTCACAATAGGATGAGAGAAACGACACAGAAATGACACAAAGAATGCTTAGGACCCGTTCACACAACCAATTTTGCAGAATAGAGGCGGCCCCATTCATTTCAATGGCCGGCATTAGATCGCACACAGCCATGGCTCCGTGCCGCGGCTCTGCCAAAAAATATAGAACATGTACTATTCTTGTCCACAATTGCGAACAAGAATAGGCAATAGGCATTTTGTATGGGTTGCCAGCCATGTGTGTTCTGCAAATTGCGGAAAACACACTGGCCGGCATTCATGTTTTTGCAGATCCGCATTTTTTCGGATCCGCAACAACAGGGCCATCGAAACGGCCCCTTATTGTGTATCCACAATTTGCGGACCACACAATGATAGAAAAAGCCTATCCTTGTCTGCAAATGCGGACAAGAATAGGGCATGCTCTATCTTTTTTGCAGGGCCGCGGTATGGACAAACGGATGTGGACAGCACACGGTGCCCTGTCCGCATCTTTTGCGGCCCCATTGAAATGAATGGGTCTGCACATGTTGTGAGGGGAGCACTAAGGGTGGTATCCTTTATTTGTAGGGAAAATTACTACTGTGTACATGCTAACATTGTGGAGGTACAAAGAGGTAATACCTACTATGTGGGTGCATAACTACTGTGAAGGGGGATTAAGGAGGAATTCTTACTGTGTCGGGGGAAGTAAGATGTTTTAAAGGAGTCATCATAACTATGCGGAGACACTATAACTGTGTGCCACACAAACAGGGCACTATCAATGTTTGGGGCACAAAGTTGCCCAATTACCATTACTAGTTGTCATATGAAGGAAAGCACAAAGGAAACTAAGCAGGATTGGGTGTTTATAGAGAGGGATGTGGAGGCTTAACATAAAAACGTGCTGCAGCATGCTGTGTGTGATATGTAATGTGTCTCTTATTACTTTCTTTAAAAGTTAGGAGGCATGGCTGGGTTTAAGGTGGGTTCTCATCTGCAATGTTATTTCCCTTTTACTGTTATAGGGACAAATAAACGAAAATAATGACAGTCCCATGTCAAATCATGGAAATCGATGGCTTTGTAATTTCACAGGAAGAAATATTTTTCCGGCTTACATAATAGACTCTATGATGAATCCCCCAACGTGGATGTGTACAGCCTGAGGTTGTTTTATTCTCTGTGCATTTTCATTATCATCATTGCTAGTAGTATCGTATGTGTACGTATATGTGTGCTTTTCCTGAGGTATACACCGAGCCTGTAGAATATTAAAGCATTTTATAGCAGCTAATTGTCCCTAGCCTCCAAAACCAGTTTCTCTTTCACTGCATGAACTGGTCCCTGTATGGTTGCCATGGTTACCAGTGCTTTGTAGGGGACATTCGAGGTCCAGCTTCAATTCTTGCTCTAGCTTGAGATATTTGTGCATTTTAGGAAATAATTATCTTAATGAAGGTGCATTTCTTGTGCAATTTAACGTTTAATCGCTGGCAAGAGTACAGAAGAGCTGAAGCCACTTACTCCCTTTAATACCTCTAGTGTTTGGTTAAACACTAGCATTAAAATACATGTTCCTGTGTGCCATATGCCTTAAAGGGACCAATAAAATGCAGTTTCATTTGAGAGTCAATGTGTCTCAACGTTCCCAGAACTATCCCATCTTTACTACACAAAATCTTTAATTTCAAGTGTCTTAGCGAGCCAAGTTTATGGTTATCCAGACTCAGGATTTGGACACTGATTGCAAAATGTACATTTTAAAGGAAAAGCATCTGATTGGCTGAGACCTGAGCACAACCAACACCATTTATACAGAATATGCCCGCTCTTTGACATGTCTTTGATCATTAAAAACTTCCAGTTTGTTTCCAGTAGAAACTGGGGACTAGGGACACCTTGCAATTCACCTTTTTCTTAAAGTACTTTTCTGTGGGTAGAATATCGATGGCCTATACTCAGGATGGGTCATCAATATTTGATCGGTGGTCGTCTGACTCCTGGAATCCCCGTTAATCAAGTGTTTGAGTGCCATGGCCTTATCAAACACAGCGTCATCCATTGAGCAGCAGCTGTGCTTGGCCCATTCACTTGAATAAGACTGAGCTGCTCCTAGGCCATGTAAATGATGAATGTAGCGTCACTGATAGAGAAGAGCGAATCTATTCGCCGCTTTGTAGATTCGTATCGAATCTTGGAAATTTTCAGCTGCGAAGCGAATCCGAATTTCTTTGGATTCGCGTCGTATTATTCGTAAATCTTCACAAAATTTGACACGCTAACGATACGTACGATACGTATGAAACGTAAGAAACGTACGCATTCTGAGTGAAGCGGGACAATGCCGATACGCCCACACAAGAGCGGGAAAGTGAAGATATGCCCCCGTCCGAACTGGAAAAAACCAGCCCGTCCCACGGGGATCTAACTGTTTTGCATGTATAGGGAATGAAGACTCCTCCCTCAGTGCTCCACCCTCCTCTGAAGTCTGAACCAGTTTAGACCAGCGCTGACGTCAGAGCAAGAGGCAAGCATCATGGCTAAAAAAAAGCTGCGTCCAAATTGGAACGAGTTGTATTTTGGAGACGACTTACCTGAACCACCACCCTCTCAAGACATCAGGGTGTCACAAGTCTGCCAGAGAAACCCGGCTTCAGTGCCTGTGTGTTCCTTACCACCAGCTGAGGTTGCTGTTGCTGCGACTCCTGAGGTGGCTGGAGCGTCTGCTGTGGCTTGTGCGGCTGGAGCGTCTGCTTTGGCTCCTGCGGCTGGAACGTCTGCTTTGCTCCTGTGGCTGGAACGTCTGCTTTGGCTCCTGCGGCTGGAACGTCTGCTTTGGCTCCTGCGGCTGGAACGTCTGCTTTGGCTCCTGCAGCGGAGGCGGCTGGAGCATCCACTTTGCTGCCCAGGAGGAGATCCACCCCTTCCATACACCAGAACCCAATTGTTCCACCATCTGTGATGGCCCATGCACAGACCCTCTGGGACTATAAAACCACAGTAGAGGACTGGGTCATACAGGTACTCGACCACCCTAGGCCGGGAGATCCTTCATTGGAACGGAGAAAGGGAACTGTGATTTGGTTTTCCATTGGGAGAGGGTCTGGCAGGATGATGAGGATGGAAAGGAGTATTTTGTGGGCCGCAGGTCGGTGAAACGGCCATACCTGCCACAACATCGGCATAGCTTGTACGTGGGGGATCAGGTGGAGTAAACCCCCATGGCGTCCCTGAAAGGCCCATTTGCGACAGGGTCACCCAGAAGTGTGACCGGGTGAACCACCAGGTCCAGGACGCTTGCGCTGCCTGCTGGAGTTTCCAGATGGCGTCCTGCGGTTCAGGGAAAAGCCAGAGCCTCAGCCAGAGCCTCTGATTCCTGGACTGCCAGCACCACCACCACAGTCCTTACAGCTGGGTCAGCTGTCCACATTATCCTTCACCTTCCAATCCATGGTGGTCCACCAATACCAGCCGCCGTGGAAGATGAAGCCAGCAGGGGCTTCTTTCCTGGATGCAACCTTTCTGGAACCGCTGCAGCCGGAAGTCCTTACCCCTGCTGTCCCGGCAGGAACATCCGGAAAAGCGAAAATGGCTGCAGCGTGCGTCACTACCACCCGGACCCGGTCAAGTCCAACTTCAGGAAGAAGAGGGCACTGGAGTTCCACCACCGCAGCGAGCATGGCCTACAAGAGGCAGGAGCGTCCTCTGATGAGCTTCAGCAGCAGCTCGAACGAGGAGGACTTCAGGTCCCTCATATGAGGAACCCAACTACTGGCAGTGTCAAGGCCACTGCAGGAGGACCTATGGGAGCCACACCATGGACTGCACCTGACGGGTGAGATGCCAGTTGGTATTTGTTTTTTTTTAGTTTGTGTTTCCCCCGTTTGACTCTCACCCAGATTGGCATGGCTGTCAGGACTCCACCCATTCTTCAGAAATTTCCCTGTTGCGCCGAAGTGCGCCTATTTTCCTTCTTACCCCCTTCTCAGGTTATTTGGGAGCCCCCTTTTCCAAAAAGGACAGTGTTGTATCATGCCAACTAGGATCCATAAGGAGAGACTCAAACGTATATCTGAGCCTTTTATGCTTGCAAATGTGAAATTGATTGCACTAAAATGTTTGCATAATTATGTCTTTGCTGTATTTTAGCTACACTGTTTTTAATGGTTCAGCACTTTAGCGCTTTAGTAACTTATTCACTTATTGATAGCTAGCAGCAGTGAGCACCTTATTTTCTAGTTCATCTAAAGATTGTATGCCGCGGCCTAGCCTCGTGTGTATGACGCAATCGCGCGTCAATAGTACGCTAAGGATTCATACACACTTTTGTACACTAATGCTTAGGTATTGCGTATTTTAACTACGCTGACTATACGTACGGAATTTGGGCAGGAATGTTTGCAAAAAACGTGTATTTTTTTTAACGTAGATTCGACGAATAAGTTCGTTTAAATACGAATCTTGTCAGAAATTTGGCGAATATTCGGCGGAGCAAATTTTGAATGATTCGCTCATCTCTAGTCACTGGCCTACAAGAAGGCCACAGCACTCACTGGAGCGCCACAGACTCATTGGGGTGCCAGGAGTCGGATCCCCACCAATCAGATATTGATGGTCCATCCTGAAAATCCTTTTCATGCCTGTTCAAGGGTCCTGTGCTGCCTATTATATATCTAAATAAGCAGCACTCGTGCATATGGTACAAATTGGTATGCAGGAAATCTGCATGAAAACCGCATCAAAAACGTGACAAAAACAGCACATAAATCTGCACTATTTATCCCCATTTTTGTGTGTTTTTTGGTGCAGTTTTTTGGTGCTGATTTTCTGTTTATTGTAAGAACCCCATAAGGTAAGGTGCAGAATCGCGCAGACAATTGACATGCTGACGATTTTAAATTTTGCATGCATAGAAAATAGACAAGAAATTGTACAAGATATAGTAACATAGTAACATAGTTTATAAAGCCGAAAAAAGACATCTGTCCATCCAGTTCGGCCTGTTATCCTGCAAGTTGATTGTACAAGAGATTTGGAAAAACTCATTCACTTTGCTAGTACTGTATTACGCTGCGTTTTCTCTGCACGATAATCAGCATGGAAAAGCTGCACATAATCCGCAACGTGTACAGGTATTTCCTCGTACTTTGTGGTAACAAATCAATTTTCACTGAAATGGCAGTAAAAAAATTTAAAAAAAAGTCATACTCACCTCATCCATTTGAGTGTGAAGAAGGTGCAACAGCCATCTTGACTGAAGATCCTGTGGCATATGATGTCACCACTCTAGCCAGCGCGATGACCTAATCCCGCACCACACGAGATTGACGATTGACGAGCTGTCAAGTGGATAAGGTGAGTATTTTTTTTTTAACTGATTAACCCCTGAAAGCACTCTTTTTTCATATCAGATGCCTTGATCAACGATTAACACAGCATCTGAGAGGTTCAATGAACTGTCATTGCTTACCAAGAAATGCGCAAGGGAAATTTCTTTGTGAAATTTGGCAAAGCAGCTGAATTGAATATTTGTAAACTTCGCTCATCTCTAATTAAAGTCTATAGGAGTATATCAAAAATGAAGCAGGGAAGGAATATGCCTGTAAATCCTGATGAAATCCTGAAGCAATACTGATGACAACACTGATGGTATATCATCAAGAATCCGTGTGTAATCCAGAGCCATAATACTGACGGATCTAAATACGCTCATGTGAAAGAGGCCTTACAGTTAGTCCTGTTGTAACCATACAGGCAGCAAGTAATTCACCAAATTAGCATTTTTATTTTAAATCCTGAGAAAAGGTAAAGTAAGTGTGTTTCTATACTCCTTATACTCTTCACTGCCACAAAGTACATCAGTGAGATATTCTGGGCATATTTTCTACAAAGGCATCCTACCAAGCCCCGCATGTGCTAACATATACACAATACTTAGGATGTACATAATTGCACCTATTTTAATTAGCTGTTGAACAAGAGGAATGTTTTGCACGTTTTCCCCATAAAATTCAGTCATCACCCCCTCATGCGGTGATTTGGATCCATGAGGTAATATGCTAACACAGGTTGTATCCAAGTTCCTAATGAAATAAAGGTAATCTACAAGGGATTGGTTCTGTTTAATTGTCTAGTTGTTTTTGAAGAATTTGAGCGAGTTTTCCATCCGAGATGGGACACATGTAGAACCAATAATCGTCCAGATTATCGGGAATGACCACTTCTGCGAACCCTTATTCCCGATAATTTGGCCATCTAAATGTGCAAAATGCTTGTTCATCAGGTGATCCTGTCATTCGTGCAGGCACCACCGATCATAGTTTCTGGGCAACAGATCTTGATGTCTAAACAGTGATCTGCTGCCCAGAAACCATGATTCTGTATGAGGATGAGGGATCACTGTAGCCCTTCTAAACCCACTCATGTACTAGGTCATCACTCTGATCCTTTACTGTAAAGAGACCAGTCACAATGATGCATTCTCTAAAGGCGGGTTTAGATGAACGCACCTTGTCGCAAGCGGCACATTACCATGCATTGTGATTGTAACCTTAAAAGATTCTTTTTAAATATCTTGGACAACCCCTTTAAAGGTGTAGATCTGTCTTAAAGGGGTATTCCAGGCTCCTGATATTGATGAACTATTGATGGAACTAGCACTTTCACTTGAAGTGAATGGGAGCTCCCATGTAAAATGTCACAGAATTGTTAGTACATGAGGAATGCAAGTAGTTACTAAAACAGACATGTCAGGGGAGGTGACGGGTCCTCTTTAAACATCCCTTGTATATGGAAGGAAAACATTAAACATTCAGTCACTGGTTTATATCACACCAGGAAGGTAGCTGGCGGCCATTTATCTCATGCATTATCATTTCTAACTGACTTGTATAGTTTCATCTGTGTGATCAAAATGATTGACCAAAATATAGCTGAAAATTGTGTGAGTGCCACGTCCCGTTCATTATGTACACAGACACATTGTTCGGCAGTGCGGTCCCATTTAAGTGAATGGACTAATCGTAGGAGGTCCCCATTAGTACAGCGCCATGGAATGAATGGAACTTTAATAATAACTAATAAATAATAATAATAATACATCTAACTTGGTTGATGCTTCATTCAGAGTATTATCCCAGGAAGTGTTGGGGGTGCAAGCAGTCAGGCATTTCGGCTTCAGGGAAAATGTAGTATTATACAGAGGCTATGCAGATGAAAGATCGCCACAAGGACAGCTTATGACTCTCAATTCTGTCTCGGGGAGAATAGTACTGGGGGTTGGGGGCTTAAGCAGTGAGCCAGTCCCTGTAATTGCTTTTTTCATTTAAATGTGCATTTGGATTCTAGTACATGTATAGCTTGGCTACTCCCACTTGTTCTTAAAGGGGTTGTCCCATGAAAAATATTCTACAGTTTTCAAACCAGCACCTGCAGCTGAATACTTTTGTAATTGCATCTAATTAAAAATGGAGCATAGCCACTGAGTTATTTAATAAAATGTATATGTATAGCGCTACCTGCTGTTTGTTTTTCCTTATTTCTTTGTCCTGCTCACTGAGATCGCCGAACATGCTCAGTTTCATCATTCAACTGCCTCCTGAGCTGTGATAGGGAGAGCATGGACACGCCCCCTGAGCTGCAGCAGAAAAGACACTCCCTTTGAGCTGTCAGCTTGATATAAATCTAGCAGAGCAATGAATGGGGAGATCTCTAGGTCCATGTGAGGTACAGGGCTGGTTCTAGCTTTGTTAGAAAGAAGTTGTCACATACTATATGATGTCTGATTTTCATTTTTTACATTAGTCATGGGATAACTTTTTTGGAGTGAAAAAAATTGCACAATTCTTTTGCAGTTTCCAGAAATCAGACACAGTGGTACTTAAAAGCTTTGGAATTCTTCAGAAATTGCGCTCCACAAAATGCCTATTCTTGTCCGCAAAACAGAAAAGAATAGGAAATTTTTTTGTTTTTTGGGATGGACATGCGAAATGCAGATGCGGACGGCACACCGTGTGCTGTCTGCATTTTTCATAGTGCCATTGAAATGAATGGGTCCGCATCCAATCTACAACAAATGCAGAAAAAAATATGGCCTAAAAGTCGATGAAGATAACCAAATTTAAATTATTTGTGAGGAAAATTATCCAATACCAAAATTATTAAAAGGAAGGACAACATCTGCATGGAGTTTGTATGTTCTCACCGTGTTTATATGGGTTTCCTCCAGGTAGTCCGGTTTCCTCCCACACTCCAAAGACATACTGATAGGGAACTTAGATTGTGAGCCCCATTAGGGAGAGCGTGATGCTAATGTCTGTAAAGCGCTGCTGAATATGTCAGCGCTATATAAGTGCATAAAATAAATTCTGCAAATTATAGAATGTGTCCTATTCTAGTCTGCAAAATGCACTGAACAAACTCATGGGTCCACAAAAAATGCAGATTGCACATGGAAGGTAACCATATTGTGCAGTTTATTGACTGCACATACATGTGCATGAGGCCTTATACTGTGGCTTTTCTACACAAAAATCCATGTGGAAAAGTTACACGTAATCCGAAACGTGTGCAGTTACCCTAATGCATTAACATCAGTCATTTATATAAGTTTCCAACCCAATTGGCCACCAGTGACTAATAAAGTGAAGGTCATAAACGCCCATAAACACTTTAAACGGGTTTTCTGAGATTCTGATGTTGATGATCTATATCACTGGTAGGTAACCTCTGGCACTCCAGCTGTCGTGAAACTCCCAGCATGCATAATTGCTTTGCTCTTCTCAGAACTCCCATAGAAATGAATGAAGCATGTTGGGAATAGTAGTTTCACAAGAGTTAGAGTGCTGGAGGTTGCTGATCCCTTATCTATATCAATATCAGATTGACGGAGGTCCAACATGCAGAGCGAAAAGTGGGGAAAAAACTGCCTCTGGCGCCGCTCCCCCTGCTGGGCTGCCCCCTAGGTACACGACCTCAGGTGCCTAATTTCATTTACGGCCCAGCTCAAAAACAGCTTCCAAGTTTAGTGTCAGTTCAGTTAGGGCCAGCCATCCACAACCTGTAAGTGGCTGCATTATTGCAAACAGATGATGACATATGTAACCTAGACATAAGTCTGATGATGACTGCTTGGAATTGGGTATTGTTGCTGTTCTCAGGTTACACGTTATACATAACAGACTTCTCTTATTGTTTGCTTTTGTGTCTGCAGGGAAGCTATGGGGATTTTGAAATTGCATTTTATAATTAGATGCCACCTACAGCTAAAGCGAGCATTTCTGATAACTCCTGAATAGATCCTGAATCTACAATCTATGCTGTTAGGATTTTTTAAGTATTTTATAATATGTATATATATGTGATGTATGTGACATCACTTAGGACATGATGTCAGTTGGGGTGCCAGCCAACAGTTCCAACCACCTGATGAACAAGCATTTGTTCTTTCAAGGGTTGACCAGCAATACTCTACCTTTCAGGGGCGTAGCTAGAACTGACTGGGCCCCACAGCAAAATTTTGTATGGTGCCCCCCCTTCATGACTATCCTGGAATCCTATATGTGCATATGTAAGGGAGAGTTCACAGGACAGGGGGCACACACAGTGCAGCATGGGGGGCACAGTACAAGGCAGGGGCACAGGACAGCATAGCGGGCACAATGCATTATAGGGCGTACAGTACAGGGCAGGAGGCACACACTGTGTAGCATGGGGGATACAGTACAGGGCAGGGGGAAAAATACAGCACAGGGGGTACAGTACAGGTCAGGGGGCACACAGTGCAGAATGGGGGGCACAGTACAGGGCAGGGGGCAAAATACAGCATAGGGGGTACAGTACAGTGCAGGGGCACACAGTACAGGCCGGGAGGGCACGCACAGTACAGCATATGGGGAACATGGCAGCATACGGGGCACATTACAGGGCAAGGAGTACAGTACAGGATAGGAGGCACACACTGTGCAGCATGGGGGGCACAGTACAAAGCAGGGGGCAAGATACAGCATAGGGGGTATAGTACAGTGAAGGGGCACACAGTACAGGCCATGGGGGGGATGCACAGTACAGCATATGGGGCACATGGCAGCATACGGGGTACAGTACAGGGCAAGGAGTACAGTACAGGATAGGAGGCACACACTGTGCAGCATGGGGGGCACAGTACAAAGCAGGGGGCAAGATACAGCATAGGGGGTACAGTACAGTGCAGGGGCACACAGTATAGGCTGGGGTGGGGACACGCACAGTACAGCATATGGGGCACATGGCAGCATATGGGGCACAGTACAGGGCAAGGAGTACAGTACAGGATAGGAGGCACACACTGTGTGGCATGGGGACACAGTACAGGGGGAAAAATACAGCATGGGGTACAGGGCAGCATAGAGGGCACAATACAGCACAGGGAGTACAGGGCAGGGGGCACACATAGTGCAGCATAGGGGACACAGTACAAGGCAGGGGGCACACACAGTGCAGTGCAGGGGGCACACACAGTGCAGCATAGGGGACACAGTACAAGGCAGGGGGCACACACAGTGCAGTGCAGGGGGCACACACAGTGCAGTGCAGGGGCACACACAGTGCAGCATAGGGGACACAGTACAAGGCAGGGGGCACACACAGTGCAGCATAGGGGGCACAGTACAAGGCAGGGGGCACACACACAGTGCAGTGCAGGGGGCACACACAGTGCAGCATAGGGGGCACAATACAAGGCAGGGGGCACACACAGTGCAGTATAGGGGACACAGTACAAGGCAGGGGGCACACACAGTGCAGTGCAGGGGGCACACACAGTGCAGTATAGGGGACACAGTACAAGGCAGGGGGCACACACAGTGCAGTGCAGGGGGCACACACAGTGCAGCATAGGGGGCACAGTACAAGGCAGGGGGCACACACAGTGCAGCATAGGGGGCACAGTGCATTATAGGGGGTACAGTACAGGGCAGGAGGCACACACTGTGTAGCATGGGGGGCACAGTACAGGGCAGGGGGCAAAATACAGCATAGGGGGCAGGGGGCACGCATAATACAGCATAGAGGGCACAATGCAGCATAGGGGACACAGTACAGGGCAGGGGGCACACATAGTGCAGCATAGGGGGTACAGTACAGGGCATGGGGCAGAATACAGCATAGGGGTACAGTACAGGGCATGGGGCAGAATACAGAATAGGGGGTACAGTACAGGGCAGGGGGCACACATAATGCAGCATAGGGGACACAGGGCAGGGGGCAGAATGCAGCATAGGGGGTGCAGTACAGGGCAGGGGGCAGAATACAGCATAGGGGACACAGTACAGGGCAGGGGGCACACATAGTGCAGCATAGGGGGTACAGTACAGGGCAGGGGGCACACATAGTGCAGCATAGGGGGTACAGTACAGGGCAGGGGGCACACATAGTGCAGCATAGGGGACACAGGGCAGGGGGCAGAATGCAGCATAGGGGGTGCAGTACAGAGCAGGGGGCACAAACTTACCACTGTTGGTCAGGCTGGCAGTGAGTCTGAAGGTCTGCTGTACTGGCTGGCTGGCGGGCTGCAGCAATGCTCAGATGGCTGAGACAGCGCTGCTCTGGGTTGCTCCTGCTTCCTGGATGTCTGTTACAGCCAGAGCAGGAGGTCAGCTGGCACTACAAGGGAGGTGGAGGGGAAGGTAAGAGAGGCAGCCGGACGGGCAGGCAGGAGTGCAGAGGGTCACATGCAGGGTCCACATGGTGCTTCTGGAAGTCTGGGAGCGGGCCCTGTTTGTGACTGAAGTATTACTTGAAAAGATTGGTGGAGCAGCAGCTTCCTCTCACTGCTCCTCCACCAATCAGATTACACAGTGCAGCAGCGCAGAGGAGAGGTAGAAGAAACCCTCTCTCCCCATCCTCTTGTTTCAATGCACAGCGTTACAATCCCACCCCACCCCCGGAAAGAGAGAGAAATAGAAATATTACCCTGCTGATTTGCCACATCCCTGCTACTGCTCCCGGGCCCCTGCTGAGCTCGGGCCCCGAAGCAGTCGCTTCCCCTGCTTCCCCTATAGCTACGCCACTGATACCTTTACACAGGTAATTATGAAGAACGAATGTTCCTAGGAACACTTATCCATGATAATTACCCCAATCATCTGTCCTTGTAAAAGGACCTTAGAGGGTTTTGCATCAGCATCCTTTAAAATAACCACTTATGAAGGCAGCAGTAATTTTGTAATTTATTTCCTTTAGGGCTCATATGCGGAACCATTAATTTCAATGTATCCACAAAAAAAAAAACAGAAGTTACTCCGTGTGCCTTCCATTTCCATATGTCCGTGCCGCCAAAAAATAGAACATGTCTTATTATTGTCCACATTACGGACAAGGATAGGACTGTTCTATTAGGGGTCAGCTGTTCCGTTCCGCAAAATACAGAATGCACACGGATGTCAGCTGTATTTTTTGCGGACCGCAAAATACATACAGTCCTATGCATGAGCCCTTACCCTTATTGCGCCTATTTTACTTCTGGACTGTGGTTACATGACTATGTTCATGCAGCTCTTTCTTATTTCCTGGGATGTTATATCCATGGATGTGTCAAACTAGCAATACGGACAGTGATTGGGGTGTGTCCATGTAACTAGCTGTGTGGGAGGAGCTATAACTATCTGGATGTTGTTAGGGGCGGGGCTGGGGCTGTGGCAGAGAAAGGAGACGTGAATCATGGGTTTGGTTGAATACAGCATCAGAAAGTGCCATATACAGGATGTAACAACCAGATTAGTCTACCTGGTAAAAATGGGTCTGAAGAGTCTAAACTGAAAAAAAACATCCCAGGAAACACCTTTTAATGCCCTGGCCCCTCACACAGGTTGTACTTACCTTGCTATTCGGTACCCGCGTCGCTCATGATGCCCACATGGCCGCTATGACGATGGGGGGGGAGCAGCCTATAGCAGGCCGCGACGGTAATGAGCCTTCATAAGCATTGCGGGTGATGCTAGGAATGCCTGTCCCCATCGCAGCCTGTTATTGACTGGCCCCCCCATCGCCATATATTTTGCCCCCTAACAGTAACCTCCACAGCGCCCCCCCCTTTAACAGTGACCTCCACAGCGGCTGCCCCTCTATTAGTGACCTCCACAGTACCCCGTCTCCTTCAGTGATTTCCACAATAACCTGCCCCTTAACAGGAACCTCTACAGTACCCTGCCTCTTAACACTGACCTCCATATCAGACCATCCCCTTAACTGTCACCACCACAGCACTCCGCTCCCTTAAAAGTGTCATCCACAGCGCCCTGAAATCAGTAAAAAAAAGTCTCTTCTCTCTCTCTTAAAGGGGTTGTCTCACTTAAGCAAATAGCATTTGTGATGTAGAGAAAGTTAATACAAGACACTTAATAATGTACTGTGATTGTGCTTCCTTTGCTGGCTGGATTCATTTTTCCATCACATTAAACACTGCTCATTTTGTAGGGGTTATGGCCACCGCAGCAGAGCAGATACGAGGTGGCCTGAACATGAGTCCTGGCGACCAGAGGGGTCAGGGCTTTTTTCAGTAGTGTACAAGCATCATGCTCATTGCTGCTAGATTGCAAGAAAATAGAAATTTGACAGAAGCCTAGGGAGTTAGAGCCCCTTCACACGACCATATGCCCTCCTAGATACGGTCCGCGAGTGGGCCATATGTCCCGGAGCGGCATAGATCATGCTCACAGGAGCGCACAGCATCATTGATTACTATGATGCTGTGCACGCCAGGCAGCCCGAGGGGCTATTGTCCCTCACTCATTAATCTATATGAGTGCGGGACAATAGTCCCGGGGGCGGCCTGATGTGCACAGCATCATTGTAATCAATAATCAATGATGCTGTGCGCTCCCATGCACACGATCAATGCCGCTCCGGGACATATGGCCCACTCGCGGACCGTATCTCGGAGGGCATACAGTCAGGGTCGGACTGGAGTACCTAGGGCCCACCAGAGGAAATAATTCTTGGGGCCCACCATAAAGAAATATCTGTGTTTATTATCCCTGTACTGTGACATCACTGTGTTTATTATCCCTGTACTGTGACATCACTGTGTTTATTATCTCTGTACTGTGACATCACTGTGTTTATTATCCCTGTACGGTGACATCACTGTGTTTATTATCCCTGGACTGTGACATCACTGTGTTTATTATCCCTGTACAGTGACATCGCTGTGTTTATTATCTCTGTACTGTGACATCACTGTGTTTATTATCCCTGTACTGTGACATCACTGTGTTTATTATCTCTGTACTGTGACATCACTGTGTTTATTATCCCTGTACGGTGATATCACTGTGTTTATTATCCCTGGACTGTGACAGCACTGTGTTTATTATCTCTGTACTGTGACATCACTGTGTTTATTATCCCTGGACTGTGACATCACTGTGTTTATTATCTCTGTACTGTGACATCGCTGTGTTTATTATCCCTGTACGGTGACATCACTGTGTTTATTATCCCTGTACTGTGACATCACTGTGTTTATTATCTCTGTACTGTGACATCACTGTGTTTATTATCCCTGTACGGTGACATCACTGTGTTTATTATTATCCCTGTACTGTGACATCGCTGTGTTTATTATCCCTGTACGGTGACATCACTGTGTTTATTATCCCTGTACTGTGACATCGCTGTGTTTATTATCCCTGTACAGTGACATCACTGTGTTTATTATCCCTGTACAGTGACATCGCTGTGTGTATTATCCCAGTGCAGGAAGAGGTAAGTGGTCTGTGTTTGTGTGTTTGTTTTCTATTTTTCAGGGTCGTGAATGCAGAGGACTACGTCGGATTCGGTGGACTACGTCGGACCAGCTTTTTTTTTTTTTTTAATAAAATGGTCAAACGGGTCTGGGGGAGTGTTTATTTCAATAAAATGTTTTATACTTGTGTTTGTGTAATTTTTTTTTACAATACTACAGTTTTAGTAATTACGGCTATCTACTGACGGCCCTGATTACTAATACTGGGCTTAGTGCTTGCCGGTATGGCAGGCCAGCACTAACCCCAACATCTATTACCCCGGCACCCACCGCCACCAGGGGTGCCGGGGAGAGCCGGGTACCCGCAGGACCGGACCTTCTAAATTGAGGGTCTGGCTCTGGGGCGGCTGCAGGCTGGTACCATTAGGCTGTGAAGGGCCAATAACCGTGTCCCTTCCCACCCTGGTAGTGCCAGGCTGCCGCTGCTGGTTGTATCTGGCTGGCGAAGGAAAAAAGGGGGGGACCCCATGCCATTTTTTTACAAAAATAATTAAATAATTTAAAATAAAATGGCGTGGGGTCCCCCCCTTTTTTCCTTCGCCAGCCATAGGCCCCGCCCCCCGCCGAGACCTGAGGCATGCCGGGGAGGTACGGAGAGCTGCAGGGGGGACAGGAGGGAGGATGGAAGAAGCAGACAGCCGATTTCGGCTGCCTGCTCCTTCCTGCAACAGGCAACTGTCTCTACGTCCTATGGACGTAGACTATAGGTTCCCTGACTATAGGTTCCTGGCTTGGGGCCTACCGGAGGATCCTCCAGTCCCCTGGTGGGCCAGTCCGACACTGCATACAGTCGTGTGAAAGGGCGCTTACACTTTGCGTTCTGTGTTGTGTGTGTGATGCATGCGTACTGTGGCAGGGGCCCATACTAAGCTTTGATAGAGGACCTTCTGAGATCATGTGTATGTCCCTGCTCATGGATATGTTTAACTTATACGCCAGGAGTTTATCCAGGCAAATACACTAAACGTATGGCAATGTGTACAGAGACGAATTTAGCTTCCTGCTTTATATATATGATCTTTCCAGGTTAGTGCACCTCACCAAACATCATCATATGTATTAGCCTAGAAATAAAAGAGATCTGTCAGCACATATGTAAACAAATCCTAATGTGAACACTGCTTTAAATTGTTAGCCGATTTTATCGCAGACATTTCCTCCATTCACCTGCAGAAATCCATGGGCCTGCCGACGTCAAAACAACCCCATTCAGATGAATGGAGCTGATTTTCAATTGCAGAAAATTTCCGCAATCCAACCTGTCATCGTGATCCCAACCTGGTGATATTACTGTCAGTGGTGAGCAAAAGAGACTTGTATGAGAAAACTGGAAAAAAAGGAAACATCAATCAGCAAGAGCAAAAAGGGCTTGAGAAGTGCAGAAAGGAAAACCATTAGAGAAGTGGAACATGACGACTGGAAAAATGAGATGGGAAAGCAGGTGCATCAAACAGAGCAATAAATAAGTGTATTACGGCAGGTGGAGATACCGGAAACTTTTAATGTCCTTTTAGCCGATAGGTAAGGACACAATAATAATGATACACACTGGAGATATGTGCATACTGGTGGAAGCTACTCGGGATCCATGTGAACGTATGACGGTCTGTGTACAGAGGGGAGGGGGGGAGCTGGGGGAATACTGGCTGCTTATGTTCAGCCAATCCTCCTCTCTGCTCTGAGAGTGAAGACAGGAGGAGATAAGGGGCTGGCAAAATCCTTGTAACCTCAGAAAGCAGAAGCTGAGCAGCAGCAGATCCCTACAGAGAACTGACTGACGCTGAGAAGACAGCAGGATGGAACCCAACAGTCCCAGAAAGATCCAGTTCACAGTACCACTTCTGGAGCCACATCTGGACCCAGAGGCAGCAGAGCAGGTGAGGCTTTCTTCACTCTATCAAGGAGACATGGGGGCAGGCTTCTAGAATAGGATGGTGGGGGTCACATCTATAAAAAGACCAGCAGGAGAGATAGGAGGAAAGACTAGATCGAGCCGTTGAGGAAACTGTGAAATAAAGTGAGGGAGATGAGGGACTAGAATGGAGATGTCTGGAAAGTGGGAGATGAAGAAAAGTGCAAAGAAGAAGAAGAAGCTGGATGAGGAGAATGCAGGGGGATGGTGCCAGCGGAGGAGTGAGGGGGTACAGAACTGGAAAGGTCACATGCCAACTCCAAACTGTAATTAGATCCTGCTGGGTTGGTGGGGCGCACTATGTGGCTTGCTGTGCAGCTGTGCCTTGGGGATGGGGGTGCCATTCTAGAGCAATGAATATAAAGAGAGGGGCTGCCACTGCTATTGATGCCCATTGAGGGTATGCCCTGAGCTGTATGCCCAAGGTTAGGGCTCTAGATTTGCAGCACGATGCAAATGGTTAATAGTTTGATTATGAATATGTTAGGAGAGCATTACAATGGTACTGAGCTTGTATGGAGAATATTATAATTAGATACATTGTAATTAACATCACATCTGACTCTGTTTCTACACCATTCCCTATCTACTGGAAATGGTTCATAGGCACAAGCCTATGGAATTCCTATGGCATGGACTAGATGTAGCAGAGCTGAGTCTGTCGTGTGTCTTCTGCTGGGTTTATTTGCTATGATTTGCTATAGTCAGTATTCGGGGAGCCTTTGACAAATTCAGCTCTGCTGCACCTATAGTGTGCTGAATGTACTATTGATGATGTCAGTGGGATGAATGACTGGTGACTATGTAGTATGTATGGTAAATAGCATGCCATAATGTCATATTAATGTATGGTTGTGACTATCTGCATTGTGTGCTTCGGGATCGCTAGTCTGATGGTTTGGTAGTATAAGGTGCAGGAAAATAGTATCATTTTTAAAAAAAACGTTAATTATCCACATGAAAATGTGCATTTAAAGTAGTTGAAAGGGGTTGATTGAAACTACAAAAAAACAAAAACATAAAAACAATGTTTTTTGCTCCAGAAACATCGCCACCGTTGTCCGTATTCTAGCATTGCAGCTCTGATCCATGTAAAGGGTTAGTTTAGTCTTATAGTGAGTGCCATCAGTTTATGATTGGTGGGGGTCTGGCTTCTGGGACCCCATGATACTTAGGGGTTGTTCACATATCAGTTATTTGATCAGTTATTTCCATCAGTTATTGTGAGCCAAAACCAGGAGTGAACTCTAAACAGGGATCAGGTATAATGAAAAGATCTGCACCTGTTTGGTGTTTTTGACCCGCGCCTGGTTTTGGCTGACAATAACTGATGGAAATAACTGATCAAATAACTGATGTGTGAACAACCCCTTAGAGTAAAGCAGACACCCTGCTGGTTTAGCACTGCATCTACTTCTAACTTCTCCCTGGTCACTATCTGTGCAGGGAATCGCCACTGACCCCATTCACTTCAATATACCATCACTTTATAAAATGGGAACGCCCTTTTTTTTTAAGTGAAGGGAGCTGTGTTTTTACCAGGTACAGTCCAAGGACATAAGTGGTGTTTTCTAGAGAAAAACAAATCTTTTTTTCCTTAATCCTATACAACTGCTTCACATTAGATTTCTTCTTTGTAAGATGTTTTTATCTTATTATATGGATGGTGGGGAAGTTATTTCTGCAGTAATCGATCATTCTGTATTTGCTGGATTGAAAATCAATTCTCCTATGTTTAAATCTATGCTTATACTGTACATCTACTGTACACTCAGCTGCCCTGAAGCAGAGCTGCAGTGTAAAGCATTAGAGATGGACAGCCTAGCAGCCTGAGACTCTGATGAGACAAGATGTGGATATCAGACTACTAAGCCACACTCACTGATCATAGCTGTAAATGTTTATACACCTTGTCCATACAACAGGTTTAATGAATGAGGAGGTACAGGGAGGTCTATTTATACAGCCCCTCATTAACTCCTTCATGACCCTTGAATTTTCCATTTTTGCCTTTTTCATTTTTTACTCCTTACATTTCCAGAGCAATAACATTTTCTTTTCCATTCTCATACAATGGATTTTTTCCCCCATTATGGTACTCCCTGTACAGGGATAAATAAATTTAGATTTTAATAGTACAGGCATTTTGGGACACAAATGAAAATTATCTTTTTTATTGTTTATTTTTATTATGGGGAAAGGAGGGTAGTTTGAATTTTAATATTTTTCTGTTTTAATAACTATTTTTTACATTGCACATACTTTTAGTTAAAGTTAAAGTTAAGGAACTTTAAGAAGCTATTGTTAGAGCGCTTGTCCCATAGACTATAAAGAATTACCATTGTAGTCTATGGGAGTTGTGCTATGTTCATATGGAGCCCTGCCACCTGCAAGTCTCCATAGGAACTACTGCTGTGATAAACTTGGATCCTTCAGAGATACCAAGGCTGTCATAAGGATCAAATGGCTCCCCCAGGTCACCACACAGGTCAAGCCGTTTGGGCCTTGGTATCGCAGGGCTTTGAGGAAAAGCCACCTCAAATGCAGTTTTCACAATTGACTACAACATCTGGGGAATTAAATGTCTGTGGTCTGTGTTATTGCCAATCACAGACATTAGCCTCAGACGTCTACTGTGTGAGACAATAGAAACTTGACAGCCATGCCCCCGCTCCGTACCGGAGCAGACACCAACTTTAAAGACTCAACTTCTCCCGTACATATATGGTGAAGGTCTGGAATGGGTTAAAGGGAATGTGTCATCAGGAAATGACCTATTGTTTAAATCAAGATTTCTATTAAACTTTTTGGGAATTTTGGGTGATTTTACCAGGTCACTATCTATATTTAAAGGGGTTGTCCGAGTTATGGAAAAAAAAATATAGTACTGTAAATCTGATGGGCAGCAATATATAACTAAGTTAAACACGTTTTAGGCAAAAAAAATCTATATTTCCTCATTTCCCTGGTTCTCTTCTGTCCTTTGTTTACCTGCAGTAATAACAATCTCTGCCCCCCCCGCTGTGAGTGAGTGACATGTGTGCTGGAATACTCAGCAGCATGCTGTATGTGTAGGACTACAAGTCCCAGCTGTACAATGACACTGCTGATACACACAGGATGTCCCCCCTACCTGTTCTTGTACAATACAATACTCTCCAGATCAGCTCCAGTCAGCTTTGTGTCTGTATGGTGAGGAGAGCAGATCCTGTGTCTCTTTACATCTGCAGCTGCTGTTGTAAAGCCTTCAGTGTGTTCTGGCTGAAGGGGTTAATGTTTTATCTGAAAGAATCCAGGGAGAGAGCAGATAGCAGCAGGCAATGCAGGGGGGCGTGGCCAGTGAAGTCTCCTGTACAAGCTGTTACCTGATCTCTGAGGCTTGTGCACAAAACATCACACAGCAGGGAGATAAGCTGACATCACAGGTCATGTGACCCTGAGTTAAATCTAAGAAACCATCAAGTTTAGAAGCAGAAATGAAAAAGCTGTTGTATTTGACTAGTTAGAAACATACAAAGGACAAAAAAATAACTCGGACAACCCCTTTAAATAAAAATTATAAAATCCTGTAGTTTTCACACTGGCCCCTAGGCCTAAATTATGTCAGCCATAAGGGGCAAAATGAACAGTTTTCTAGCCATGCTGTGTGACCTATGCAGAGGTCAAGAAGGAGCAGACCTGTGAATGGTGAATTCTCTGTTATCCATACAAAGGTGATATCTGTCATTGTAATCCTGCCTGTGATCATAAGATAGCTATTGAAAAGTTACCTGTACATCTATCTATCTATCTATCTATCTATCTATCTATCTATCTATTTAAATAATTAAACAATGGGTGATTTTCTGTTGACACATTACCCTTAAACTGGCCATACACATTAGATTAATGTCAGCCAAACCTACCAACTAAAACAGGAACAGACTACCATCTAATGTGTATTGATGCTTCCCAACATTCGCCCAATGGCAGATGTCAGGGGGTCAGGCTGTTGTGTTTCCATATGCCTCATCCTGTTGCCCTCAGAGGTGCCTGGTAGTACATTGCTTATTTCCATCTCCCATACTATAATGTATGGACAGATATTGAGGTTGAAGTATAAGCAATCAGTTGTACCCATTTACATTTTATTCCATTTTTATTCTGAAGCAGAAATAATGTTTCCCATTCCTATGGCATTCTCTTTCTTCTCAAAGCAAATGGATTATCACTTAGCGCTTCCTAAAACAGTCAAATTCCATGAAATTTTTATATGTTTGTACTTAACTCTTACAGAAGACATCTGACATGTCTTCTATCTTCCTTAAAAGAATAAGACTTTGGTCAGGGTCAAACTGTGATGACTAGATGACTGGGTCTGACCATCTGTGCCTAGTATTTACCAATGGTGGTCCAAACAAGAACAATCATTGGACCAATGACAGGGTTATGGACCATGAACTCAGGGATTGAACACTAACCCTCTGATCTGATCCCATGGAAGAGACATTGTAGGACAAATTGCTAAAAAAGTTAAAGCACACTATGATAAAAAGAGTGTCAAAACACATATGGTGAAATATATAATTCCCCTTATGACTCATTTTGACGTAGAAAAGTCACAAATCCACCGGTGGAGGCAATGTGATGCTCTAGGCAATGTTCTGCTGAGAAACTTTGGGTTCTGGCATTCATGTGGATGTTACTTTGGCACGTACCACCTACCTGAACACCTCTTAATGGCAACAGTATTCCCTAATGGCAGTGGCCTCTTCAGAAAACACTGCAAAAATGTTCAGGAATAATTTGAGGAATGTGACAAAGTGTTTACATAGTTGACTTATGCTCTACATTGTCCAGATCTCAGTCCAATCTCATATATGTGGGATATGCTGGGACAACAAGTCTGATTCTTGGAGGCACCCCAATCAAACCCGCAGGACCTCAAGGATCTACTGTTGACATCTTAGTACCACAGGACATCTCCAAAGGTCTTCTGGAGAGCTCTTTTGGTGGCATAAGAGACCCACACACTTTTAAGTGTGTGGTCTCAATGTTACATACTACTTAATGGTCTAAATGTTATCTACTATTACTACTATTAATACAAATATGTATAGTAATATAATTCATGGATGAAAAATGTGTTTTCCCTTTGAACTTTAAATATCTCTGCCATAACCAGAATTTTGCATTTCATCTAATTTGTATTAAAAGTCAGTATAATTGTAAAGATTGGGAAGGTGAGTGTGAAGAGGAAGTTGACTTCACATGAGATAACATTTGGTTTATATTATTATTTTTCTGGCATTCTCCCCAAAAACTCACTTTCAGGTACCTTGTACTGGCAAAGCTTAATGTTCATGACTCTAATGAGCTTCACTATCACAAAAATTTATGAGAGGAGGAACCCCCTGAAGCCACTTCTTGTACCAGATCCAACAAGTTGGTAGATGTCCAATAAATTCTATAACCAGACATGTGTTCTGTATTTTCACTGGCATATCACTTTATGATAATAGTATAATTACTACATAGCTACTTTATTGTATACACACATTTAGTCACATAGCCTTAGCGCAAGTCACAATCTTTTTTTTTTTTCTTTTGGGGCGGAAATTGAATTATATGTGTAAACATAAGGATATCATAAAATCTCTGTGCAGATATTGCCCTGAGTGGACTTCTGCTCATATTTCACACTTGTGATAGCCTTTTCCGGCAGGCTGTTCCTGCGGGGGAACGGCCTGCTGAATCCATGCTACCTCAAGTCTACCGTGCCGCCAGAAGTCCGCTCCAGCCCCATTCACTATAATGGGGGTGGGCTGGAGATCTGGCCACAACACTGCAAACATGCCGAAAGGCGGCCGAAGAAAAACCGCAGCATGCTGTACAGTAGCTGCATGTGATTATGTATATCTATTGTAACATTCAGCTTGTGATTTTCTAAAGGGGTATTTGAGGATTTTATAAGTGATGACCTATCCACTATCTGAAGAGTCAAAGCTAGTGTAGGGCAGCTGATCCGTGAGGATGCGGGGCGTCGGACCACCGCTGATCCGCTGTTTTGCAGTATCTTTGGCGTCAGTAGTCAGATTGAGGTGAACGGGAGCAGTAGTGAGGTAACCAGTGGATAGAGCTGTCTAGTTTTGGCACTGACTTGATCGGCAGGGGTACAAGGTGCCGGACCTCCACTAATCAAATACTGATGGCCTATCCTGAGAATTGCCTTTAATTCATTGTGGATGCTGGATTTCTCTGTTCTGATTTCCAAAAGAGGAACCCTCACATACTGTAAATGTCTGAAATGGGATTAACCCTTTAACTTGCAGCCTTTGTGACTGGTACAATCTGAAAACATGGCCCTCAGACTAAAAAAGGTTGTGCTTTTCTAGTTTAGACCATAAATGGCTGCCCACATCAGATACAATTGTAAAAAAATCCATTATAGTAAGTGTGAGTTCAGAGGCTCCAGATTTGCTGCAGATTTTTGCTGCAGATTCCCAACCACAAATCTGCAGCAATTACATCCAATACATGTGGAAGTGGTTTGGAAAACTGAGCATGCTAAAGATTGTCAAATTTTCAGCATGTCAATTATGTAGCGGATTTCATCTCTTCAACTGGAGTAAAATCTGCTGTGAACCCACAGAACAGTGCCTATAGATGCCTATAATGAATTACTGTAAAGTTACACTACATTTTGTATTAATTATGTATTTACACTGGAAATTTTAAAATCTAGGTCACCAAATAACATTGTGTACACTTACATGGCAGATCAGTTCCTGTCACTACAAACTACACAGTTTTAAGCAGTTTTATTTGCCCATAAAGGGGTGTCAGATATTACCAAGGATCTTTTGGGCTCATAAGAGGTGCACATGGCTTACCAATTGATAAGCATCACTCACCTCCATTCGATAGCTAACTACCAAGCAGGTTTGGCTTGTACTACAGTTCGGGGATGCCTCATATATAACCCTAACTCCAGCCTCTGGCTCACCACAGTGCTTGCCTGCAAATCTGCTATTAGCCCCTTCAGAGGCAAATATTCACAGTGCAATACTACAACCTATGAAGTGCATTCGATAATAAACAGTACGGGCCTGCGCTATCAAAGAAATAAGGGGGAGATTTATCATTTTCTTCTTCTCTTTTGGTGTATAAAAGTTGCAAGATGCTGTTTTTTTTTTACTTTTAAACACCATTGAGACACATGAAATCTAGACACAACTAGTGTTCTTACGCTGCCCTTGGCAGTTACCGAAAAGGGGGCATGGAGAGGATGGAGTGTCGGTAGGACTGTAGGACTAGGCACATTATCATCATTTAAGCCAGAAACTGGCATAAACGATGACTGAAATCTATGCCGACTATGATCTGGAGTAAATTTCAGTCTCGTACATGGGCTGCGTAGGAGGCATTTAATTTATGATGAGGTCTGCACCTCATCATGAATGAAATGCCTTTGGCGGTGCAGCCCCTATCAAGACTGGCATAGCACATGGCGGTGTTGATAAATCAGGGCCAAAGTGCTATAGTAGCTGCATTCTGTTGGTAATTTTCTGCAAAGATCTACTTTATTTTACCAGCAGTTAATCCTTCTATGTGCCTTAATTGTTAATTATACATCAGATTTGAGAAAACAATATGTCTCCTGTTCTGTATGCTGAAAATGTTTTTGGAGTGCTAAATGATGTAATACTGTAGCATACATGTATTGTTCTATTCGTAAGAGATCTTAAATGTTTAATGTCCAATAAATATATAAAGACATGCATAGAACAATTTTCTTTTATGTTTAAATACAGTATGTAGCTGCAATGCAGGGTTGTCTGAGTTGTAACTTCAAGGTAACCTGTCACTTTGCACATGCAATCTATTTTGCCAGCAGCATATTATTGAGCGGGGGAGCTGAGCAGATTGATATACAGTTTGTGTGAAAAGATTCAGTATAACTTGAATTGTATTCAATTAAATATTTGTCTATTCTGGGGTTATGAGTCCTGCAGAGGGTGGTCCTATTTAATGGTTGACAGCTATTTCTATATGGGTATTCATAGAGAAAGAAATCACTGAGTGGGGCCGCCCACATGACTCCTAAGCCCACAATGAGCAGAGGGTTAAGTAAAAAAAATACAAGTTATACTAAATCTTTTCACACAAATCTGTATATTGATCCCCAACAGCCACATCAAAATTGGAAAAACCCTCCTGAAAATGTAACTTTTTTATTGTTAATTTTAAATTTATGTCTTGAGTAAATACAGTAGGTGCACAACTCAGGTGATTGAAGTGCAGTTTAACCCCTTAGTGATGTAACAAATTTTAGCCTTAAAGGGGTTTTGTCACTTCAGCAAGTGGCATTCATCATGTAGACAAAGTTAATACAAGAGTTAATTCCATGCCCATATCGACAATCAGAGAGCAAGTATGCTGTCTGATTGATGGGAAGAGGGGGATAGATAACATGTACATAAGTCTATGTTACCTTCCCACTGGGGTCAGAGGGAGATAGCAAGATCGGTGTCTCTTCTCTCCTCATGCAGACTGTCAGCATCTCCCTACTGCCCCTCTCCTCCAGACTCCTTGAGATCACAGCTAGCTGAAGAGGGGGCCCTTAATATCTTAGGCTGGGTAGCAGCTACAGATATGAGCCTGATCTTGTTTGAATGTAGACAATCTAAGCTACAGTATTAAATAAGGTCAAGATCACAGTGCTAAGTGAGCTACATAGAGTTAAAATCCTTTCTAAATTGTTTCAGGAGTGAAAGCTGCTGGTATATGCAACTGTCACTAGACGAGTTAGCTACATGGAGATATACATCCTCATCCTTCAGTGGATAGAAAATTACATGAAGCTACCAGAATACCCCTTCAAAATTGCCTAATATTTAGTCCTCTAGGATGAAATTGTACTTTATGCCACATGTTGCATATATAAGGTTCACGTGCAGAAAAGAGATTGTACACTGATCTAGTAAAACAGCAGTTTTCACTGTGGCATGGCACTTTTCCTGGGCAAATGCAAGAGAAAGACATCACCAACCTCTGCCTCCCCCTGTGCTGATGAAGGTCAATGCTGGTGAATTGAGACCAACTCTTCTCCTATTGTAGATGACACCTTTTGCCATTACTATAGATATACTCGTGTCATATGCCCATACTTATGGTTGACTGCAGTCAGTTTCAACATAATGCATGATGGAGCTTCTCAATGCTGGTCTTGGATGAAAAATACCTGTCCGTCCTATAAGCCAGCTTCTTTTTATACCTAGATCCATACATTTTAGTTGGTTCAAAGAAAAGTCATTATAATGTAGCCTACAAATCTTTCTAACGTGTATGGATGGGCCTCTTGACTGTCCCTCAACTGCTGATGCCAGAGGAGAGATAGATCAGACATTTTAGGTTTCAACATGCGGATTTGTTGGTTCTTCAGGACAAAGATGTCTGGCAGCGTCCTTCTCCCCTCTTCCTGTTCAGAACACAAGCGCGCTCAGCTGGGTCCAGCAAGCATGGGTATGGGGGGTCAGGAGAGATTGCTGTGAGCCAAACCAGTGTTTATGTGACATCTCTACAGTATGCATGGCTAGCTTTAGTGCTCAGAGAATTCACCATACTTCTTACACTAACATCTCATATAATGTTAAACCCAATGCAACTAATGCTATACTCACTATACGAATAAAAATGAGATACTTAGCAAATATATTTTAATCAAAATCATTTGTGCTCGTCCACCATGGCAAGGTGACCTCTTTTGGAGGGGAACCTATGATAAATGCTACCTCTTTTGGTGCCCACCAGCCTCCAATGAACCTCATATAACGTTATTATTGTTACGGCTCTCCACATATTTAGATGCACGCTCATTAGAACTTGAAAGGAGTGTTAATGAGATTTCCATCTCCCAAGATGGCTTTAGGAGATGTTTTCTTATTTCATTGTGTGAAACAAACATCAAGGAGCTGGTTCCAAATTTCTGATTGTCCCAGTTGTTTCCTATCTAGCCAAAAGCATGAGAAATTCTGTGATATTTTTCACATGGAAAAAACGGCTAATTAACCATCCTGTACCTGCTTGTAAGCAGCACAATGAGTGCTCGGAGAAATTGTCTCTGTTTCAGGTAGACAACAATTATTAATAAATTATTAAATATAGAATTTTTAATTCACTTAAATGGATTATTTCATGATTAATGTAAAAAATGAAAGTCAGACATTATAGAGAACATAAATATCTCATTTTAACAAAGGTAGAACCGGTCCTGTACCTCACAGGGATCCAGAGATCTCCCCATTCATTGCTCCATTTGCTCTGCTAGGTTTATGTGTACTTCAAGCAGGCAGCTCAGGGAATGTGTTCTTTCTGCTGCAGTTCTCTCCCTATAACTGTCACATATGGCTAGTGGCCCCTGGAGTATGAAACTGAGCATGTGCGTCCACCTCAATGAGGAGGACAGGGAAATGAACAAAAGAACAAACGGCAGTGACTATACTATATTTTTAATTACATGCAATTACAAAATTATTCATATCCAGGTGCTGGTTTGAAAAATGTATAATATTTAAAGGGAATCTGTCACATTGAACATGGTGTCTGAGCTGCACTCAGCTTGTTATAGAGCAGGAGGAGCTGAGCAGATTGATACAGTGGATTCAGGATTTTGCACATGCACCAGAGATAGGAATAGTTCTGGCCCTCTTCAATTATCGGGTAATAGTTCACCCTACCACAGCAACAAACTAGTTTTCAGCAAACCAGCCCTTACCTTAAAGCAGATTTGTACTTATGACACTGGCTGACCTGTAACGTGCACTTGGCATCTGTGTTGGTCCCATGTTCATATGTGCCTGCATTGCTGATAAATGATATTTTATTATACCCAAATGAGCCTCTAGGAGCAATTTTGCCATTACACTTTGCATTTTAATTGACAGGACCAGGTGGTGAAAACAATGTAATGCCTGGCCCTGTTAATTAAAGTGCAGAGGGCACAGCAGTTGCAAAGAGAGCTTAAGCTCTAAGTGTAATGGTAACGCCCCCGTTGCTCCTAGAGGCTCATTTGCATATAGTAAAACATCATTTTTCTCAGCAATGCGGACACATGGGACCAACACAGATGCCTTCAGCTGCCAAGTGCACATGTAACAGGTTAGCCAGTTTCATAGGTGCAAATCGGTCAGTGTTGCTAACATTGTGCCATGTAATATCACATTTCTGCACTACTTTTCCATTGTCCCCATGATTGCTTATAATAATCCTGTTTATGTACCTTGTATGAATAGCACCTTAGTGTAATGGAGGCTTTTTCTCAGAAACTTGGAAGAACAAGGATGTGCCAGAAGATGTGACTGCTGCCAGGGGATTGGAAATATTGAAGGTGATTGCCCACTGATGTCTACATCAGCAGTCTCCGGAGGAAGGAAACCCTCATCTGTCTCCTCAGTATGCTTCCATTAGAGCTGTGCTAGGAGCCCAGATTGAAGTGGCGATTAGCTGTGACATTATTACACAAAGGGACAGGAAAGTGTCAGAAATGGACCTATGTGTCCTGACAAGAGCAGGAGAATGTGTTTCTATTCATTATGCTGCCAGTTGCTCCTTTTCTTTTGTGCATACTGAGAATTTTCACTTTTCATGCCTTTAATTTTCACATCTTTAATTGCTATGCCATGTCTTTAGTTGCTCTTTTACTCAGGTATATACTGGCACCACAACTACTGAACATAAAATGGCTTATAATACTAATGCATTACTGGTTTTTACAGTCAGCAGGCTAAGGTGTTTCACGCCATGTTCTAATATTCTGAACCTTGTGATTTGTTAAAGTCATTTTGCAGATTGTACATTAGCACATTATTGTATAGGGTGTCCAACAGAAGTATTTCCAGGAATTGTTCCCATGAACCTAGATTCTCTGCAGTCCTGCAAGTGACTGCCCAGGTCTTAATAAGTCCCTAATAACAATCTGTATCCACTGTTCAAGTCTGGCACAGATCTACAATATGGTTGCATATTTAGTCCATTTCCTGTTTCACAATTGCTACCATAATACAGGAGCAGACTGGCCATAAATCCCACAGGGAGATCTCCTGGGGGCCAATGGCCAGAGGGTCACCTGAGCCCTTCTGAAGCCACCGGGTTTGTAATGATCTAACACTCTCAGAATTAAATAAGGATGGGAGCATCAGGTACTTATGTTCCTGGTCGAGTACGACAGGTGTCCACCTCAATTCAACTGTATCACTATTATCAAGTGATACTGCTAAATACATGGCTTCCTGCCCCGCTGTTCACCATGGTAGGAATCAGGACTCTAGGTATGAAGCCCATAGAGATGACACATGGACGAAGATATTTCAGACCTCCGGCTGGAAGAGGCCTGTGGCCTGCACTCCAGATGGTTGGATGATCTCATCTACAGTACTTGTGTTTTGCCTGCCTACTTGTATTGCCCCACCTTCTGTAACTTTTGGTTATGGGCCACTTTTAAGTTTTTCCAGGGCCAGTTTAAGTTGCCTGTCTGCCCCAGCCATAATGTATAGGGTTCTATAAGTTTCTATTAGAGTATATGGACGACATGAGGGCTTCCCCTGTTCATGAGGCCCCGGTGGGAAGCTGCCAGCTAATACCAGTTCCTGCGCTTGTAAGCTTGGCCCAGCCATCCATTACATAATAGGCCATTTATTTGAATGCTCAGCATGTTATACTACATTTCCCCTGTAGGGGCAGCCGAGTTTCCCCCAATCGCTGAGGGCTCCATTAGCCAGACCAATGATCACTGAGGTCTCTTTCTGTAGAAAAAAGGCTGCCTTCGCAACATCTACTGTAGCTCTGTGACATTTTTATACAGATGCTACCTTCCTTTTTTCCCTCTCAGCTTTTTGTATCCTATGTTTGGCACATGATGACAAGGCTTTTTTTTTATATGATTTAGTGATACTGTGTCACATGATGTCTATCCTATACGTGTCTATGTGTGGATTGCTGCCGGTCAAGAGTTTGACTAACTTGTCACAATATTGTATTGAATGGATTTCATGAGAAACTGGAGTCCGTAAAAAGGTCTTCCAGTAGTAAGATAAAGATGACCTATGCCCGGCACTTCCACCGATCCACTGTTTGAAGAGGCCATGGCTGTGCTGTATGACTGCGATATACTGTACATTTATTTCTGTGTATGAGCATTAAAAAAAACTTGACTAACCTCAAATCACCAAATCTAGCAAAACAACAACCTGGCAGCTGGTTTTGAACACTGAACATTGAAGTGCTGACTAAGCACCAGTTTGTAATGTAAATGGAACCTAGCAAATCTCAGCAACACTGAACCACACTTTAAAGGGGTTAGTCCATCTGGGACATTCATGGTATATTGCTAGGATATGTCATCAGTGGCATATAGGGGTAGGTTCCATTTCTTGGACCTGCTCCTATCTCCAGAATGAGGCTCTTAAAGTGAACAGAGAGCAGCTACGCATGCATGGCCACCCTCGGTTCACCACTATGGGAGTTCTGAGAATAGCCAGGCGCAAATTCAACTATTTCCAGCAGTCCCATGGCAGTGAATGGAGAGATGGCCGTGCTTGATAGAACAACCAGACTAAGACAAACCTTGTTCTCGGGGACATGTTTTCCTGGCAACTCTCAGTTGTTTGATGCCTGTAGCATCTGTTCAGAGTCAAAGGTTACAATCATTGTTGTCTCTTCATTGATTTTAGTGCGTTTTCTGGGAACATTAGGACCTATCCCAATTTTGTCTTCTTTTTAACTACACTGTATTGATAGTCTAAGATGAAGAGTATAGTAAGTGTGCTTTCGGCCATTATATTGAACCACAGATTCCAAGGACAGATGTGATAAATGACAAGATGCAGATCCTTGACGTTTAGGTCATTCAGAAGGCATGGTATCGATATTGCAGGAAGGCGCGCGGACCTGATAAATAGCGGGATTTCTGTACTCACAGCTGATATGTAACACAAGGAGAATCTCACTGCATCCCTGGGGAACTTAATAGAGAAGAAGTAATCTTATTAGTTTTCTTTTTGCCATACCTAAGAAATGTATTTATTAAGCTCTTTACAAATGGTAGAAATCCTTGTCACTAGCCGTGTATAGCTTGACTCATAATGTTATGCTTAAAAATGACACATGGGGGACATTATCAAGACCGACACAGAAAGTGCTGGTCTTGATATCCCCTGCACTGCTGGAAGATATAACTAGTTTATAACAGGGTGCAGGCCTCATCATCAATTAAGTGCATCCTCCAGCAGTCCATGCACCTAAACAGAGATCTACAGCAACTCTCTGAGCTGCCGTAGACTTCTGCCTTTATTTGCTCCCGAAAACTGGTATAAATGAAGATAATTTTGTCTTTGGTGTTGGCCATGACCCTTTCCCACCCTTGCCACTCCACTCTCCCCCTTTTGGATAAGTGTCGAGGGTGACGCAAAAAGAGGCACCTGTGACTTTTTTCAAAAATGCCTAGCATTTCAAAAAGTCACATTTCAAAATACAGAAACACAGAGCTTGTGACTTTTTAAAGCCACTTTTCTAACGAAAGGGAGATGATAAATCTCCCTCATAATGCTATATATTAAAGTCAATGTCAGAGGAAAACCAATGCATTTTATAAAGAAGGAATATCTTGCAATAAAAATAGCCTTTTATCTTGTTTTATTTGGACGGGTCTGAAACTATTAAAGCGATGGCCTCATGAATACAACCCTTTTTTAAATGGAAGTCGGCACAGTGATCAACTGATGGCTGGGTTTGGCTTAATGGGTCGAGGAGTCTGGTTTTGAACATTCACCCATTCATTATAGATACCAAAGCTGGGCAAGTGGAGGACCCATTATATGGCATCCATATGTGCTATAAATTGACGGTCTGTCTCATCAAACAGAGTTCTGCACCTGAGTTCTTGAATCCATTTGATGTACAGAGCTGGACACCTCAGCTAGCCGGACAATTTTGTGCCTGCACAGCTCCTCGAACTGCAGCGCAAGCGCAGAGGCTTTGCTTCTGCTTCCATTGCAGCAACTGACCATGCATTGCTACCAAGAGGTGTAACGGAAGCAGAGCCTACGTGGAGCAGTGGCGCTGGTGCAAGATTGTCTGGGTCGGCTGAAATGTTTGGCCCTGTCAATCAAGGGACAGGGGGCGTGTCTTCAGCTTCAGGAACACCCCATCCCAGGGGCACAACTCTGCATGAGAGAAACTGATTCTTACGAATCGATTCTCTCATCTCTAGTCGTCATGAAAGTCAAGTCTTGAAGAAAAGGAAGAATAGCACTATATATATATATACATATATATATATATATATATATATATATATATATATATATAGCAGACTCCTTTACATTCTTAGATACCTATACAAGTTAAATAGTAACAGCTTTTCGTTGTTTGTGCTTTTTAAACTGGAGTCATGGTGAATTGCTGCAGAGTATATTAATTACCCTTATAGGCTATATTGATGGGTAAATAGGGTCGGACAGTGTTAAACTGCACCACTTTCACTGAAATAGTAAGCAATTTTGGTAACATTTTTGTATAGTAAAATATAGGATTCAGAATATGGTCATTAGTAAAAAGAAATCAAAGAGTATCATTACTAATAACAGAATGAATTTGAAGATGACATTAGAGCTGCATTAAAGGATCTGGTGTCAGTAACCTTAGGGGACGTCCCAGCTGAATAACACCTGGTGACATGTAATCCTGTAACACAGACCTGTATAAACCATTACTGCCCATCCAGGCGTATCAGGAGACGAGACCCAAGGCTAATTGAGGCTCCAGCTCATTCCAAACATTACAGCAGACCTTCCAGATACATGTGTATTTTAAATGTCAGATGTCAGAAGTGGGAATGTAACCGGAGGACCTTTTAAACAGGAAATAATATCAAGTCAAGAAAACTGGGCTCTGAAATCTGAAAAAAAAAGTTCTATTAGAGTTTGGATATAGATATAAATATATGGTAAGATAAATAGATAGATTATATAGGTATAGATAGATAGATAGAGTAAATAGGCAGCACAGTCCAAGAATAAATTAAAAAAAGTGAAAAATGTATTCACCCATGTAGATGCAAAGTTTCTGCTCAAACACTAGAGCCTTTCTCAAGCTTGTAAATTAGCCTCTTGGTGCAAAGAGGGTGGTGCCGTTGCACCCAGAGGCTCTGCTCCCTGTCTCCTTTGGCACACCCTCACCGCTTTGAATGCCAAGCCAGAGAACATATTTACCCAATTTCCTGAAGTCTCGTGGGAGTGCTTTCAGCACATGCGCTGTACAGGGATGGAGACGTTAGGGCCAGACGTAAATACTTTTTTACTGCCTGGAACATCAATCAAAGTGATAGGAGCACGGCATAGGAGACAGAGAGAAAAAGCCTCTGGGTGCATCGAAATGCAACAATGCCACCCTCATTGCACCAAGGGGCTAATTTACATATTTTAAAACAGCTGATTTCTCAACATTGTGGCCACCTATGGAGATGGGATCACCAGCATTACATTCAGCTGAGAAGAACACATCTTGCATGTCAGCTGGATGAATGCTGAGATATGTGGTGACAGCTTCCCTTTAACTGCTTCTGCAGTTCCCTGGCTGAGGGGTGCACAAACTTCAAAGTCTGTCTCAAAGAGTGGCGGGCGCCGGAGGCAATAATCCTGTCCACTTTTACCTCCAAATTCATAGGTATCTAAAATAGTGGCACAGGGGCTTTGAAAATACATCTTTCAGCGTGAACACGATGGTGGAAATTTATTCAACAATGTGCACCAATTGTGTGGCATTGAAAAGTTTTTCCAATAATTTGCAAGTAAATTTGGTCAGATAGCACGTTCCTTGGAAAATGTCAAGTGCAATGTGAATTATTACTGGATTTGGTGGTGATGGTGACACTTGAGCAATGCTGAGCACAGATGATTACCCAAAATTTAAGGAAGAACCAAAAGATGACTCCATTTATAACACTTAGAAATAAAGGAGAAGCCTCAAAGTGATCATACATGGTTGAGGCCGGAGGTCTTACAAGGTCCTTCACTGTATGTTTTCCTTGTTGGAATTTGAATTAGTACTTGAGGTCAAACTATATATGAGTGACACAAGAATAGCTGCTTTTGATGGTTCTCTAGTACTGGTATATTGACCTTCTAGTTAAAGTGGAATAGGTATTGCATGTCAACAATCATTCAAACTGTTCCACACGTCTCAGTCATAAGTAGGAGACTGAATGAACCAAAAAAAGAAACCTTTCTGTGTGAACAAAGTGCACTGTGCATACCAGAAGTCCTGCTGTATGGAGAACCTCGAGTCATAATACAGAAAATAGATAATATTGTGGAGGGAAAATTAACAAACTCTATGTACACCTTCAGCGCCAATTTTCTTTAATGATTGCATTTTATTCATTTTTGGCTAAAAATAATTTTTCAATAAAAATATTTGGCTGTTCTGTAACAAAGGGGTTTTCTAACTGTGTGACTGGTACTTTCACTTTCACTTTGGTTATCTAATAAACCTTATCTATAAACTACTGAGAGGTCATAAACATTTATTCTTATCAGTAAGATAAGACCTGAGCTATAATGAGAATTTATAATGTCAGAGAGCAATGATAAGGAGTACGTCTGTTCCTGGTCTGACGGAAAAGACAGGAAATCCAAAGGGTACTTCTAGATCATGTCAGCTCTGTACAGAAAAAAGAACGCCATATTTTTACTAAAGACCAATTTAAAAAAAAATTTTGCTCAAAAGGACTACAATGCAATAATTTTAAAAAATGCCCCCAAAGGTGTACATAGCCTTTAACTTAAAGAGGTAGTCCAGTTTTAAGGTTTTTAATATATCTTTGTAGAATAAGAATCGTACAATATTCTAATATACATGTATTTCACATTCCGCTCACATACCTTTCTTTATCAGTGCAGCTAACCCCTATCTGCACAGATGAATAGCAGATCCCATGGACCGGACAGTCTACTGTAATGTATTCATAGCTTAACACAATGGAAATAAAAATGGAAACCCTACATGCCATGTAACCCCCATGTCATTTAGTAAGCAAAGGGTTACATAACATACATGTACTGGATCACATAGGACTGTCATGGGCTATACCATTCTACTGTGCAGATAGGTGTCAACTGCAGTGATAAAGGTATGTGAGCAGAATATGAAATTAAAGGACATCTGTCAGCAGATTTGTACCTATGACACTGGCTGACCGGTTACATGTGCACTTGGCAGCTGAAGACATCTGTGTTGGTCCCAAATTCATATGTGCCTGCATTGCTAAGAAATTTGATTTTTAATACATGCAAATGAGCTGCTAGGAACAAATGGGGGTGTTACCGTTACACCAAGAGGCTCTGCTCTCTCTGTAACTGCTGCTTCTTGTGCACTTTGTTTGACACTACAAGGCAGTGTAAATGTGATCACATCCTGACTTGTCCAGCTGAAGGCTGCGCTGTGTGCTTCAGTATTCAGTGCAGGCGCAGAACAGGAGAAGCTCACAGTACAGAAGAGAGTTTCTCAGCCTCTTTTACATACAGCACCTGTGCCGGATACTGGAGAGCGCAGTGCAGCGCAGCACAGAGCAAGAGTTTAGGAGAAGTCAGGGCCAGGTGTGATCACATTTACACTACCTGTCCCTGTCAATCAAAGTGCAGAGGGCACAGCAGTTGCAGAGAAAGCAGAGCCTCTAGGTATAATGGTAAAGCCCCGGTTGCTCCTAGAGGCTTATTTGCATAGATTAAAACTTAATTTTTCTCAGCAATGCGGACACATATGAACATGGGACCAACACAGATGCATTCAGCTGCCAAGTGCACATGTAACAGATCAGCCAGTGTCATAGGTACTAATCTGCTGACAGATGCCCTTTAAAGGGAATCTGTCAGCAGCTTTATGCTACTAGGCTCTAACAGCTCCAGTGCACGCCAAGTCCTAATTTTCCTGAGCTCCTGGCTTTCTCCATCCCCTGACACTGATTGACAGTTTTTTTTCCAACTAAATCAGCAGTAGGTGAGGGGGGGTTTGGTTGGAGCCAGGAGCTCATGAACATTCAGGGCTCATCAGCATGCACTGGAGCTGTTCAATACAAGGTCTTAGCTAAACAGCTTAAATCCATTAAAGTAAGTGACCCAGCCTTTTGCTAAGAGGATCTGTCACGAGTTTATGTGTACCATAGTTACAACACCATAAAACTGGTGACCGGTTCCCTTTAATGAATATTTGAAAATGTTATGATTCTTATTTTGTAAATAAATATAATCAAAAATAAAAACTGGACTCTCCCTTTAAGAATGATATTATGTATTTTCTGCATAATAGCTCAACTGGTCATGAAAAACAAGAATGCCTATTACAACTGGTTGCCCTTTCCCTTGACGGATCCAGTTGACAGCTGGAGGTCTTCAGTGACATCTATAAGATTTTCTCTCCAGAGGAAGAAGCTGGCAGCTGTATACCTTCCCTGCGTAGGAAGTGTCATATAACATGCCACCACTTTCAATTAGTGGATGACCATGTAACACATGGTCCTGCCAAGTTCTCCATCCTGGGCAGTAACCCTCTGCTCTGGTTAACATACAGTGCAGAGCAGGGTACCAACCTATATGTGTCCAAATGCTGTAATAGACCATATAGAAAAGAGTTGTCCTGAAAGGAAACACCATTAACAGAGGTAAAAGCGTAAAGAGCGTTGTTACTAGGCTACTTCATTTCCTTTTTTTGCTTGCATCAAGCATCACTTTTTCACTATGTTTAGACTTTACTTTGTGTGTAATTGATGCCAACAGACTGCTCCATTACGTTAACTCTGGACGGATGTTTGACGCTTAGAAACCATTTCATTCACCTTGGAAGTCCTGTATTTGGAATAACAGCATTAGAAGGAACCTTCGTCTGCTATGTTTCTCCTTCAATAAGTTGTCTGAAAAGAAAAGAAGAATCTGAGAACAGTTCTTCTAACGCTGCCAGACAAGCTTAAATATTTTAGTTAAAAGTTAGCTTAAAATATACGGTTCAGTGACCTTCTACACGTCCTGGAATCCTACTTGTGTCTGACATCAGTGTCAAACTTTTCTTGTTCAGATGTACTACTACAAACTATGCAATAATTCATGCGTATGAAAGACACGTATATAACACGGCTTGTCAGTGGTTATGCTCCTTCATTTTAACGAGTCTATAGATACATACATCTAAGACATCTGTTCCACACAGTATGGAGATGCTAATCAGCCATTGTGTTAAAATTCTGAAATGTCACCTTATGACGCCTGTTCTTTCTGGGACGTGTGTAATATGGTGATCACGCAGTCAACCCACCTGTTTTCTGAAGTGGTGTAACAATAGCAAAAACAACTCATTTCTAAAATTACTTCTCATGATGAAAAATTGGGAAGCCATGTAGACAGGAGGGTATAGAATAGTGCAGCCTTCTGAAGCCTGTGAAGTAGACCTAAGAGACTGCAATATCTTTACATATGAACCTAATGAACCTATATCCATTTACCTTATCAAGCTGGCCATGAACCTTCAATAGTTGTCGGCTGAATGCCCACTTGACTTACAGCTGTTCATCCGGACTCCCTCATGCACATTGAGTTTGGCCCAATATGACTGTATTGTCAATTAGCAGAGAGGAGTAATCTGCTGGCAACCACCTCTTGCATCAGCCTCTGTCCTCCCAGAACTAAAAGGTTGGACATTGAATTTTACGTCCAACCCTTCTTTCCTTCAACATCATCTGTTTAGGTGTGAGGGTCTGGGGAAGACTGCCTGCCATGTTGGGTTGTTATTGTTGTAGTTTGTTCAAAGTTTACTATGTAACAATGGAAGAGAGGGAATAGGACAGGCACAATTCAGTAGAGGTCAATGCAGCCCAGAAAGTCAGAGGAGGCTAGGCAGAGAACCACGCTGTTTTTCAGACGCTTGACATATCTGGGAGGTGACTGTTGAATGGCTCAATAGAGTGCCCTGTTCCTACCAAGACAGGTGTAGAAGTTGTCGGTGCATGCTGCAGTTTACGGCAAGAGTTGGCTTCATAGGTTGACACATAGACCATTCAGTTGCTGGGAAGCTCGGCCAGTGCGTTGTGCTGCGGTGCTTGAAGGAGTGCTTGAGTACATATTGACCACTCTGTGGCCTGCAGAGTAAAGTAGAAGAGGCTAAGAGTCACCAGATCCTGCCAACATTGGTGGGTTTGATCAAATATATTATTGTGTGTATGGACACCTTTAGGAGTTACGTTAAAGAAGTTGTCAGTTTTCATTTTTATTTTACCAAAAGTGATAGAGAGCCTGGAAAAATGCTTCCCTTTCCTTCCTTCTCCAATCCGGCACCACCACTATTGCATCTTCCAGGGCTGCAGCAAGTGATGCATTAATCTAGCAGTGGCATTCTGTATACTGCTGCAGCTAATAACTTGCCTCAACAGACTCGTGTTGTACACAGCTGAGGCCAGCGATTGGCTGCAGTGGTATAGGCACCAATGACATAATAATTGTTCAGTCTTTATGGTAACGTACAGTGAAATTATGTTTTGCACTTATTCCTTTTCTTTGTTTTGAGCAGTTGAAATTGTCTCACCATGTACTCGCCTCATATTCTTTTACCCAGTATTTTCCCCTTCCTGTTCCACTACTTTATATTTCCCTCCATAATAAATAAAAACCTACAACATGAGTGGTCACATTTTTGCCTGAGATATATTTGTACAGATCTAAACTTCTTCCGTTATACTATCCAAAATTGTGCTTTTCAAGGCGAAAACTCTATGTTCCTGACCCTCCTTTATGTTCTTAAAGAAAATTTCCACCCAAAACAAGGACACACGTAAGGTATTAGAGGTGAACAATACTCGTGGTCCATAATGAAGGCTTCACATATTTCCTTAGTTGAAATGATACAAAAATAGGATGGGAAATGGACATGGAAGGTGAAGGCTAATAGGAAGTTTCTTTGGCTGCCGCCCCATTATTAAGTATCCAGGAAGAAACCATCTTAAAATAAAGTAATATTTGCTCTAAAGCCAGGAACAGAAGTATTAATAAACTAAAGTACATTCCTGTGTTGCGTAGCGTGCATGGCTACCGAGGAGGGGCGCACCAGTATTGACAGATAAATTACTGACAACTGTAATAGATGAGGAGACTCAGTTTATCTGATCAAATTATTGACCTCAAATTGCATTACTGATGCTTGAGTCTTGTCAGCACTTGCTGAAATTGTGCTCTCTCAGAAGAGATTAGGATCTCAGTTCATTTACTGCTGCACAAGAGGTAAAAACAAAATACAAACATGATGAATCATATGAAATTATGAACGCCTCAGTGGTGTTATAAATCATGTATACATCATCTCAACTAGATACACAATAAGCTAAACAGGCTATAGGCTAGAGCAGAGATCTCAAACTCGTGGCCCTCCGGATGTTGCAAAACTACAACTCCCAGCATGTCCTGGTAGCCGAAGAATGCCCAGGCATGATGGGAATTGTAGTTCTGTAACAGCTAGAGGGCCACGAGTTTGAGATCCCTGGGCTAGAGGATCCTCGGGTGGGTCCAGGCTCTGATGTCGTAATGGGCCCCAAAGATCCAGGAGAAAGGAAAAAAAAACATGTTGGGGGGCGTAACTACCATAGCGGCAGGCCATGCGACTACTTTGGGGCTCAGGGCAAGAGGGGGCCCAGTCTTAGTTGGGATCATATCCTCTTCTACTGGAGGTGAGAAATTGGTCAGGACTCTACCCTCTAAAGGAACAACTTTTATCAAATGAGGCAGTGGAAAAATGTCCCAAGGGTCATTGAAAGGGGTTTAGGCAGAAACCCACCATTCTGTCCTGTGGGGAGGGGGTGGTTTGATGGAGCCCTTACTTCTCTATATACGCCAATGCCTCTAGGGTTTATTTATTTTATTGAAAAACTATTAAAGTTGATTAATGATATAGAGGGTTGGGGCTCAATATTAATTTCCTCTGGTGGGCCTCTGGAACCTCAGTCTGATATTAGCTGTAGGTGTATTATTATACATCCAGGGTATTCTCGGGATGCCTATTTACTGATGAATGCAACTAAACTCTCTTTATTACCAGGTCCAGGAACATGATGAGGAGGTGAGGCTCCTCTGGTCCTGCTGTAGGCATAAGGCAGTGCATACATTTGGTCTTGAGTGCTTCTTTAAGTATCCCTCATCCGAATGGGATTTACTAGTTAAGAACTGACTAGTAATGGCTAACTAGTGGTTGTCAATTTTACACCCCCTGGTCTACAACCAAGGGGAACTTTGTGCTGTAGTTAGAGTGATATAGTGGCCAACAACTAAAAAATACTGCTATTACACAGAGCGGATGTTCCTTACCCCACCACTTACCTGTTTTCTATGCAGTCTGGTCCTGTCCAGGAACTTGTATAAGAAACGAATTATTATGCTTGCAGGATTTGCAGTTATTCCCCTATACCTATTACCTGGTAATTTATGACAACTACAGCCTGGGTCTTAAGCAACAAGGTTGGCCTGCCAGAAACCACCCATGGACCTCCTGATCACTGAGGAAGATGCAGGTTAGATTATGAAATGAGTTGTCCAAGTTATAACAAACAGGACTGGGAACTTAAAGTAGCCCTGGAACAAAAACCTTAAAGTGGCCCTGTGTAGTAGGCAGTTCCAAATTGACAGAAGGGGTGGCAACACAAGTAGGCAGGGTCAGCAATACCACAGAGCAAAATACCATCCCAGCAGAATCACATACCACAGTGCAGAACAATATATAGTTCCAAATGCTGTCCTTCTGTGGTGGTCATCAATAGATGCCATTTTTTGTCTTCCAGTTGTCTCTGATTAAGCATAGAGCAGGGGGCTTAGCAGGTGACATGTAGGCCACAGCAGTTGAATTCAGGAGGGCATGTGCGGTCTCTGGTTGGGTACATGAGTACCTGATTCTCACAGTGTTAATTACCACTGAGAGCTGGTTATGTACCCAGCCAGTGGCAGAGAGGAGGGCTTGGGAAATTTCCCTGTATGGTCTATGGCCAATCCGCCCCTGAAAGCACCCCCAAATGTAATAAAGTAATAAAAGAACACATTCTTACCATTGAATCCACCACCATTTCCAGCACTGCTCCAATCCTGATCTTCAATTTCTGTTTACAGGCTGCAGCAGTGACACACTAACAGTATACGGATACACCACTGCTGCAGGCTGTAAACAGGAACCGGAGGTGAGGACCAGAACTAAAAACTGCAGGGGTCTATGTGGTGTGTGTGTTCTTTTATTATTTTATCACATTTGGAGACACTGGGGCTGGAGTTATGTTATAATGCAAGAAACCGATTGAAGTATTAATAGTATTCATTGTGGTACTGTGACTATATATATCAATAACAAGAAAAACACACAGCCTTAAACGGATAGGACTAGGGATATGTTCATATACATAATAACCTATAGATATGTTCCCGAGGGGAACAAAAACACCAAGCCCAACAACATAAATTAGAAAAATATCAGTTTATTAAAAAAATAAACAAAAAAAGTAGAAAATACATAACAAAAAACATCAATGGGATGATAGCGTCAGAAGTAGGTAACCATAACCATAATGCTGTACTAAGTCACTGGTCACTGGCCTTACTCCCCCAAAAAGATTGTATAACATGCACAGGACTAACCTCGGAGAAACTGGGTGGTGTTACAAAATAGCACCATATAATCACATATAAGGCCTATATTAAATTATATAATAATCATAGAGCAGGACATCCACCATAATCCTCAAATAACAATTAGGCTAAAAAGTAATGAATCACATAAAAAACCTCCACCCACAATCCCACCTGTAGATATGATTGGGGAAAAAGACCATAGAATGGCCAGAAAACGCATTGACGCGCATTTGGCTTCTTCAGCTTCATCAGGAGATCCAGTGACCAGTGACTTAGTACAGCATTATGGTTATGGTTGCCTACTTCTGACGCTATCATCCCATTGATGTTTTTTATTATGTATTTTTAACTTTTTTGTTTAATAAAGTGATATTTTTCTAATTTATGTTGTTGGGATTGGTGTTTTTATTCCCCTCAGGAACATATCTATAGGTTATTTTGACTATATAAATCAGCCTGAATATCAGACCGTATAAATATATATATTGTCACCCAGTCTAAAGACAAGAAAGTGGCTTTTATGATTTCTTGCTGACTGAGACACAGAGTCCCCACTCTTACATTAGAGACCAGTCAGCAGTCATGCGGAAAACAAGAGCGGTAATTCTGTGTAATTCTCCTTCTCTTTTATCCGAAAATGGTTGTACTTGACCAGGTAAAGCCGGTGATAATCCTATGTAAATCTTGAGGGTAACCATTCTCCGTTAAAATGCCATTCACAACCCTTTTCCATATCTTGAAGCTCCTCCAGTGTTAATATCCACAGTCTACAAGACATAAACACGACAATTAATAAGTAAATTAGCCTCCTGTATAACATAATCCAAATCCTTACCTCTCAGGACCTGAGCAAACGCAAAACAAAATCCCATTTACTTAAGGATTTAACGATATTGCCATATCCAATGATCTCTTAGGCTCAGTAACACAGAACGTAAAATATTAATGTTTCTATTACATTGTGTTCTGTCTTGTTAAGGCTGTGTTCCCACTGGTGTCATAGCTTCCATTTATAACTGAAGCCATGACATTGTGCTGTATCGGATCAGTGGTACAGACCCCATTGACTATTAATGGGGTTCATAGAGGTCTTGTCGGCTGTACACCAAGAACACTTTTGCATGCAGCACAATTACTGCTGTCAAAACTGACTGATACCCCAGTGGAACTCCCAAAGGATTGCCCTGGTGCAGAAGTCAGCAGAGAGAGGAGAAATGTGGTCATTACATAGTATATGCGGTTACTAAATAGTTAATTCTACATGTACAGGTTACAGGTTAAGGATTAATGAGCATGTCATAGACTTAACCTGTAAGGGCTCGTTCACATCACCTTTCAGCCCTTCCGTTCTCCTGCTCCGTTATAGGAGGAGGAGAACGGAAAGGACGGATTCGGGACATAATTGAGCTGAACGGAGCCTACGGACACCATAGACTATAATGGGGTCCGTTAGGTTTCCGCTCAGAGGAAGATTTTTGAAGCGGAGACAAAAGTCCTGCAGGCACAACTTTTGTCTCCGCTCCAAATATCTTCCTCTGAGCGGAAACCTAACGGACCCCATTATAGTCTATGGTGTCCATAAGCTCCGTTCAGCTCAATTATGTCCCGAATCTGTCCTTTCTGTTCTTTATAGGAGCAGGAGAACGAAAGGGCTGAACGGTGATGTGAACGAGCCCTAACCTGTACATGTAGAATAAACCATCTTACCTTCCTATCCTGTCTAATAAACAGGCGCGTAACTATATGCCAGTTTCTGACGTAGATGATACTAAATCCAGCGGACCACCATGCCTCTCATGGTAAGCCCTGCGCACTTCTCATTCCACAAAAAGTGACAAGTTAAAAGTCACAAATTATTGCGCAAATATAGTGTACACCATCAGTGCGTTTTTAAAGAGGCTGTTGTTACCACCAGCAGCCATCTGCTTACACACAGCCATATATGTCACTTTAAGATTACTGAAGCTGGGTTGGCATGAAAGAGCTTGAAATGAGTTGTGCACAGAATGCCATCCACAATGCCAGGGCAATCGGAGCACTTTTGATTTGGGTCGAATCATTTTTTTAGAATGTTTGGCTGTTTTTTTTATTTACTTTGACAATACTATGTCTTTGAAAATTAAAGGGCTTTTTTGAGAGTTTAATACTGATGACCTGATCAGTGGGGGTCTGACACCCGAGACCCCTGCAGATCAGCTGTTTTAAGAGACCACACTGCTCCAGTGAGCACCACTGCCTCTATAGAGCAAAGTACCATTCATTGGATAGTGGTTGAGCTTGGTATTGCAGCTCAGCCCAAATCACTTTAAGGCGTCATGCACATGGCTGTCATGCATTTGGGGACCTGCTGTTAGCGGGCTGCCATACGGGCCCGGCCAGCAAACGGTCGTGTGCATGAGCCCTAATGGGACTGGGATGTGCCTAGGCCATTTGACCAAAGAACGCAACAACACTGGCCTAGGAAGAGGCCGCTGCACTCGCAACCTCTTCAAACAGCTGATTGGTGGGGATGCAGAGAGTTGGACCCCTACAATCCGATATTAATAATCTATCCTGAAGATAAGTCATCTGTATTAAACATCCAGAAAAGCCTTTTAAATGCAAACTACTGTCCCTATGTAGCAGTCAGCACAGAGATATAAATTTCCACGCCTCTAACTCCGCCCAAAACATAACTATACACCTAATCCCACCCAGTCCCCTTACTGCCCCACATAGTAATTATTCCGCAGTTATGTGCCCCCAGTAATATGACCAACTGTGCCCCCAGTAATATGCCCAGTTATGTGACCCCAGTAATATGCCCAGTTATGTGCCCCCAGTAATATGCCCTGTTATGTGCCCCCAGTAATATGCCCTGTTATGTGCCCCCAGTAATATGCCCTGTTATGTGCCCCCAGTAATATGACCACATTGTGCCCCCCAGTAATATGTCCACATTGTGCCCCCCTGTAATATGCCCACATTGTGCCCCCCTGTAATACTCCCACATTGTGCTCCCCAGTAATGTTGAGCTCCCACTAATGTGCCCACATTGTGCTCTGCAGTTTATGTTGTGCCCCCAGTAATATTCCCACATTTGTGCTCCCCAGTCATGTTGTGCCCCCAGTAACTTGTCCACATTGTGCCCCCAGTAATGTTGTGCCACCAGTAACATGTCCACATTGTGCCCCAGTAATATATTGTCCCCCAGTAATATGCCCACATTGTGTCCCCCTGTAATATGCCACATTGTGCCCCCCTGTAATATATATTGTCCCCCAGTAATATGACCAGCTGTGCCCCCCCCAGTAATATGCCCACATTGTGCCCCCCTGTAATATGCCCACATTGTACCCCCTTGTAATACGCCCACATTGTGCTCCCCAGTAATGTTGTGCTCCCACTAATGTGGCCACATTGTGCTCCCCAGTAATGTTGTGCTCCCACTAATGTGGCCACATTGTGCTCCCCAGTAATGTTGTGCCCCCAGTAACATGTCCACATTGTGCCCCCAGTAATATATTGTCCCACAGTAATATGCCCACATTGTGCTCTGCAGTTTATGTCGCGCCCCCAGTAATATGCCCACATTTGTGCTCCCCAGTAATGTTGTGCCCCCAGTAACATGTCCACATTGTCCCCCAGTAATATGCCCACCTTGTGCCATTCACAGAAAGTTGAAAAAAATAAACACCATAATACTTACCTTCTTCCTAGCAGCATTACCAGCAGGACATCTTCTTCTTTAGTCTGGAGGGGGTGGAGCCAAGGCTGACTGACGGCTGGGTCTCTGCTTCATCACCATTCAGGCAACTGTCTCTGCGTCCTACGGACGCAGGGACAGCTGCCAGAAACCGGGACATACCTCCCCTGTACCCGGACAGCGGGACAGCCACTGTAATCCGGGACAGTCCCGCTGGATCCGGGAGGGTTGGGAGGTATGGTTTATGTACTGCTGCAAGGGAAAAGTGTTCTTTACTAGTATAATGGTAGATTGTAGAATTAGGATAACTATATGACAATTCTATTATTCTCTTGATAGGCCTGGATAAAACTGGTCACAGAAAAGCATTGCATTGATCAGTGGAATATGTGATACTGTAATTGAGTCACTACAGGGAAGGCCCTGTTTGGCCGAAGTGAATGAGTGAGAAAGTCAAGGGGCTGCGGTGCTGTCCGAACAAAGGAGGAAGTTAAAGGAGGAAGTTACCTCTTCTGTAAAAATGTTTTTTTTTAAAAGTAGGTAAAATATTCATGTATAGAGTATTGATATGTGATATATATTGATGGTAGAGTTCCTTAAAAAAAACTTAAACATTCATGTGTGACCGCACTAATCTCCAGTATCCCACTTCTCCACCACGCATTCATAGAGTCCTGGGAAAGAAAGTACCTGCAGTGACTACCGGCTCTAATGGAAGCCAGACACTTTTTTGAGTTTTATGAAATTTTGGCAAAAAATCAGTTTGATTTGGAAAGTTGTGTGAAGGAGTTCAGGACTTTTAAACTACTAGGCAGGAATTTTACACACTTCATGTTGTCTACTATGTTGAAATATATAGGGTGTGGGGATATACTCCTTTTAATGTGCTTTAGCCCTGATTTTTTTGGTCTCTTCATGTTTATGTGAAGATGCCGTATGTGCCTGTAGACATAGGCGTACAGAAGTCACGTATGCACTTATTGTACAGTACATTTGCATCTGAATTTTTACCTGAGGCACAAATGTTTACTGTATTTTAAAGTACTTTATACAAGAAGTTGTCATTGACACAGAAGTGCATGAAGGTAGTCACTAGAGATGTTTTAGAAAGTTTTAGAAAATTCGATGTACCTGTACCTCTCAGATGCCACGTTCATACATGATCACGGCATCTGATTGTAAAAACAGTGTAAAATGAACATTAAAAAAAAAAAAAAAAAAAAAACATACTTACCACCTCCTTTTGCTTGTGATGGGCCGGTCGCCACCATCTTGCTTGAATACCTGATGCAAAATCTCACGCGGCCCGAGATAATGTCATCACGCCGGCCAGCATGGTGACGTCATACATCATCGCACACAGGATTTCAGCTGAGATTCTCAATCAAGATGGAGGTTGCCGGCCCGTTTTGTGCAAATGAAGGAGGTAAGTATGATTTTTTTTGTTTTGTACACTATTTCAGGTTAAATCGATTTGCTATCACGAAGCACGAGGAAATTTGGCTTCACGGCTAATCAAATTTATCCTGAAATTCGGATTGGATTCCACTTCGGAGGATTCGATTCGCTCACTAGAATGTACCAAATGTCACTTTGGCGATGTGTTTTATACTTTCATAAAATTCTATTATTAATCTATAATCCTGGTTTTATTTAAAGTGGTTGTCCTGCCAATTATATTGATGACCTATTGTCAGAATAGGTCATCAATATCAAATCAGCGGGGGAATGACACCCGCCACCCCAGCTGATTAGCTGTTTGAAGAGGAGTCGGCACTCCATGAGAGCACTGCTTCCTCTTCAATACGCAACGTCTCCTGTATAGCTGTGGTTTAGTGTATTGACAAGTACTCGCTCCATTTCCTGAGTAGTCTTGTCGTAAAAAAATTAGACAGTCCATATCGGTACGTTGGGTAAGGTACGGCATAATGAGGTTTCTGTGCACAAGATGGTAAACTATTTTTGCTTAATAGCTAGACTTGATTGGAAATAAATAAGTTGAAGCAATGTTCTGCTCCGATTTAATGAAATGATGGCTTGACTGAATGAATGAGTCACTGGGCACAGATGGATTATGTTTCCCACTGACGTCATATTTTACTAATGTTGATCCCATTTCAGGGAACTTGTTATATAGGAAATGTGAGCTTTGAGACTGCCTGAACCGATGTGCTCAACTTATTGTTTATCTGACCCATGTGGGAAGATAAAGAGCAAAGGTTCTCTGCGTAAATGACACACCTGGGAATTTATTATACCGCATCTCATTAGCCTGCTCTTTGAAAGCCTGCTCTAAATAATCTCCTTTTAATGCCACTCATATAATTTCTCCATAAAGTCAATGGCAATATTTGATAAATTAATTCATATTTACTTTTCTTTTAATGTCAATAACCTTCATTAAAACGAGGTTAGAAGGTATCTGGTTAACGTCATGTGATATATTACCAGATACTTTTTGATGCTCTGGCTTTGAGGTTGAGAACACAATCCAGCACAATTTTCAGTGATTCCAGTTTTGTATTATTTGTGCTACATTATGCATTTGTCACACCCGTCTCTCCCATCTGTGATGTTCCTTCCTGTCACATCCTACCCTTGATTGTGTGCACCATATGTCGTATGGGTCATGGCCTGGTGACATTGGTGGTCAGATACCACAAGTGTTCAATACAAGGTTGTCCATGCATTTTCTGTCACTCTTAACTTGATCCTCATCATTCTTGACCACCAGTGACCTCTGACTTTGGTCTGTTCATCCTTCTGCTTCTGAATGCCTCAGTCCTTGAGTTACCAATCAGAGTAAGTAACAGAGACATCTTCTAGATCACTTTCTAGATCTGATGATTTAGACAACAATTGTCATAATTAGAGATGAGCAAACTTTTGAAAAATTCGATGCGGCAACTTCGTTAAAAAATTTGATTTGTTACAAATTAATTTGTCACAAATCACTATAAATCAGGTATACTCAGACCACTCTGTGTAATCATATTCTTCCCACTTGATGGCCCAATCTCAGTGTGAAGGCTTGGAAGGTAACCCTTTCTCAACATTGATTTTACATCGGCAGGCGGGCATTTAAAAATGGAGCCTGCTGGTGCATGCAGAGGGCACCAGGTACCTGTTGTTTTAAAGAGCAGACACCCAACACTAATGTCGGAATTTTAACCCTTCAGATGCCAAGGGCATTCTTGTAGTGCTCTGACAGGGATCGGGCTAGCAGGGGTGTGTATGCAGCAGCCCCTGTCCTCCTGTATGATGGGACCAGAGATGGTACGCAGCAGTGAGGCAGGAAAACCTTCCTCAAAGCAATAAAATTGATTGATCCACAACAGGGATGACCATTATCCCATGTGGATCCCTCCATAAGGTCCAGGATCCCTCCCTACTATGAACCTTATTGTATTTCGCTTTTAAAATGATAAGGGTTAGGACCAGATGGCAGAACATGGTGGATGGATCAAACATGACTGCTGATTTATTGAAACAAAACTGTCTCTAGCACATGAGCACTTGCCACGTCTCTCCTTATGCTCAGCTCACAATATAGTGGTGGAGACTGAGTGGGATGACATCACATCACAGGGAATGGCTTCCTGAGGACTGGCTAGCTGCATGGCATTATGGGTGATCTTGCATTCCCGGGCTTCTTACTTTCAATTTTTCACATGTTCATCTGGCATTTTAAGGAAATCCTCATTCATTACCACGAGGTGCTTCGTTGCAAATAAAAGTTTTCCTAAACTTTGGACCGAATTCCGCTCCTCTCCTCCAAAAGAAAAATCTATAGACAGCTGTTTTAGGGTTCTTGCCTCTTGAGAGTTCAGAGCAGAACTCTGGTTAGATTGATGAGATGTCTTTGAAGCAGTCCTACAATGGGGTTCTCATTACGATACCCATGTATTTCTTCCATTGAGCATTGTCTGGAAATACATTTCCATACACCCATTTGGTCTCTTCAGTGTGAACCAGCACCCCACTCCTGCTAATCTGCATCTAAGGCATCTATTCAATCAGTACCCTGCTCTATACTGATGAGGGGTAAAATCCCCAAAACAGTTGTCTACCGAGGGGTTGGTCTTCCTTGGAGAAGTGTTCTTTGTCTTACATGCATTGTCTATAAATACACCATCAGGATGTTTTAAGGCCACTTTCAGATGAGCGTGTTTACTACATGAAACATGATCCTCATGACTTGACTGGTCAAAGGAGTAGAGTCTACTTCAGGAATTCACACTCCCATATGAAGCGTGTTTCACGCAGTAAATGCACTGTTCTGAAACTGGCCTAGTGAGAACCAGAACCCTTTCCCCATCCTCCTGAACTTTCAAGTTACACTGACAAACCTTGCACATTAAGAAGTTATAAAAGTAATGAAAAGACTAAGGCTCAGGGTGGATATCGTGATGATACTATTGCCTTGGGCAACTAAGGGGTTAATGTGAAACCCTAAATTTGCTGCATTTGCCTTTTAATCTGCTTGAATGGTCCAATAAATATTTAAAAGGACCCCAGCTGCAAAACGTAGAGCTATTTAGGTCAAGCAGAAGCATCTAAGTGCTGCAAAATAATTAACCTGTTCACTCTTCACGTAACCATTTCGCCTCTTTGGTTTTGTCTGAAATTAGTCAGTTTTAACCCAATTCTTGCAGCTATTAATCATCCTAGATAACGTTGTGCAGCCTGGAGATTCCTAGTCAGCAGTGATCTAACACTGTCACATGAGGGGACACACTTCCTACACTTCATAGAACAACTTAATTCGAGACGGTGACCTAGTAATTCTATTCTCGTTGAATTATTCATCAAATGATTTATGGTTCAGAGCAGTAACTCAATAAGTTCTGAGTGGAGATCTTCATTTATGTTTGCATTATGCTACACAAAGGTATTTTTACTCTTATGCATCTTAATGTATTGTGTGTACAGTGGCTAAATCACTTAACTTGGGCTACAAACAACATATTTGTCAGTATCTATTTAGTGCTCTTAACATTGTTCTTCTAGACACATCCATTTTTTTTATAATGTCATCATCTGATTCTCTAAGCCATAACTTTTGTACTTTCCCATCAACGTAGACATATAAGGGTTTGTTTAATACAAATAAAATGTATTTTGCAATGGTGCCATTTTGGGGTAGGATACATATACTATATGAAGAAAAGTATTAAAATGCTTATACATTACACCTACAGGAGATTTTATGGCATCCCATTCTAAATCCATAGGTGTTAATATGGAGTTGATCTCCCATTTGCAGCTAAAACAGCCTCTACTATGTTGGAGAGTGTCTGTGGGAATGTTTGCCCATTCATCCGGAAGAGTATTTGTGAGTTCAGACATTGATGTTGTAGGAGATGGCCTGGCTCACAATCTCTGTTCTAGTGTATCCAAATGTGTTAAGTGGGGTTGAGGTCCAGTGAGGTTGTTCCATACCAAACTCACCCAACCATGCCTTTATGGACCTTGTTTTGTGAACTGAGACACAGTCATGCTGGAACAGAAAAGGGCCTTCTCCAAACTGTTCCCATAAAGATGGAAGCATATAATTGTCTTGGTATGCTGAAGTATTATGATTTCCCTTCCCTGGAACTCAGTGGCCAAGGCCAACCCCAGAAGAACAACCCCATATCATTATCCTTCCTCTAATAGGCTTTGCAGTTGGCACAATGCAGTCAGGCAGGTAATGTTCTCCTGGCAGTAACCAAACCCAGACTCGTCCATCAGACTGCCAGATAAAGCAGTGTAATTCATCACTCCACAGAACACATTTTCACCACTCTAGAGTCCAGTGGTGACGTGCTTTACACCACGGCATCTGGCGCTTGGCATTGTGCTTGGTGATGTCCGGCTTGCATGCAGCTGCTCGGCCATGGAAATCCATGCCATGAAGCTCCCAGGACAGGTTTTGTGCTAATGTTGATGTCAGAGGAGGTTTGGACTCTGCAGTTATTGAGTCAGCAGAGTGTTGGGGACTTCTATGTTCTATGCTCCTCACAGAGGTGACCCCATTCTGTAACCCTGCGCGGTCTGCCCCTTTGTTGCTGGGTTGTCAGAAGCTATGCAGTGTATGAAGCTGGAGGCAGACTGCTGTGTACACTGAGTAGTGGCTGTGCCAGGTTGCGGCAGCTCAGCTCCCATTCAAGGCAATGGTACACTTCAGTACGCCAGTGCTTCTAGCTCTGTACACTATATAGTTGCAGGTGAGTCGCATGTCGTGTGTGACTTAAATTAAAGTCAATGGAGTTAAAGTCGCCGGTGATATGCAACTTGTGAAACAGTCGCAACATGTCACATTTACATGCATTACATGGAATATTGAGCAACAACGCGTGGCCATACTCTTATTCTCTGTGGCACTCGCAACACAAACTCATCTTAGTGAACTTTTTATGTATAAAATATTTGACATCTGTTCACTGGTAACTAAATTGAAGAGAGAATTACAGGTCTGAATATTTTGCAAAAGATCCATGGATGTGAACATACGTGTGTTACGACGGATGCCCAGGCAACATGAGAGAGACAGGAATAGCCCTGCTGCAGCTGGTCTATAAATAACGGGCACCATGTGATGGGCAGTCGTAGACAGCTACAATACATTACCTGGCAACTGCGACCTCTGCAAACCACAAGAGTATGTGCATAACCCAGAATGTCACCTCGGTACACGTACTACATCAAATTATTTATTCTGTAAGGGTCAGTTCACACAACAGTTTTTTGCACCTATTTTGACACGTATTACAGGCATATGTTTATGTGTATTATGAGCTCAATATGCCTATAAACAGACAGCAGTTGCTTCTTTTTTACCTGTGTAAAAAAGCAGCGTGTAAAACAGAAGCAGCATGTCCTATCTTGGGAAGCAGAAAAACACACATCAAAAAATGCACCTAATTTTGAGGCAGAGAAATCTGCTTGAATTCAGCGCTGATTTTTTTGCACGTGTATTTTAGAAATTAGCTATGAGAGCTGTCCTTTAAAGAACTATATCATAGCAGTATAAATAGTTTAACTACTTCTATCTCTTCTAAAAAGAAAACATTCATTTTTTCAATATGGAGTATGAGTACCACGCAAAGAAATACACACACTTACACACCTTGGCATGCTATCGGTGAGGTTATTAAAGGTTGTCTGAGGAATGTTCTACCACGAGGAATGCACTTGAGCATGCAAATCATTAGTGGCAGCCCACTTTGCAATTGCAGACCAATGAGGTCCTAGACCCTTGATAAGAGACAAGTCTGAAGACATTACAGGGCATGGTAGCAAGCTTAGGACAGTAGCATGAACAGCATGTGGCCTGGCGTTGCCCTGTTGAAAAATGGCTTCTAGGACACCTTGGAGAAATGGCTATACTGGTTCCACAGCCAAATCAATGTAACGCCAAACTGTTAGTGTACCTAAAATGAACACTAGAGGGATCTGGCTACCACATGTCATGCCTCCCCACCCACACCATATTCCCAGGACTAGGAGCATTGTGATGTTCTCTTGTGAAGGACATTGCCCACGTGTTCTACAGACCAATCTCTGGCTATCATTGCATTCAAGACAAAAGTGGCAAGTGGGCCAAAGAGGATAGACGTCCATTGCTGTGCATCATGATAGCCTTTGAAATCAGTGGCATGAGGTCAATGGAACACCTGTAGCTGGATGTCTGTCTCATTGCCCAGTGCCATGCAAGCATCTTCTGATGGTTTATGTAGACACTATTTGACGACTTAGGCTTTGAATATAACATTCAATTTCACTTACAGTACAGAATGGATCACTATGACAATTGTTCTAATCTTCTAATTCTTCTAATTGCCTCTTTCACTACTTGCTATCATTCCAATTCATTGTTGTTCTCCCAACCACCCGGACACGCAACGTTGAACAGTGCTGACATCTCAACCAAGACGCATAGCAATCTGCTGGTATGATAAACCAAGGTTTCTCAGTTCAAGGATCCTGTCCCTTTCAATTTGTGACAAGTGGCGATAACTAGCATGATGACATCGCATATCTAACATCACTTGATACGATTTTTGAGGTTTCATGTAGCTAAAAAAACTTTGCTTTCAATCTGGCTTATATCCCTCTCCCACAGATTAGAGCTAGGTGCTTGAAAATTTGATCATCTGCAGATCTTAGCAACACCTGCTACTGTCTGGATTTGCATAACCTTACGGCTTGTCCTCTCCAATTGCAGTGTTTAGGAGTGTGTATAAAATGAGGTTTCCATCTGCAGGCAAATTTACTTATACAAGGTAATTAGACTCAGATCATTTCAGCAAGGTGTCAGGGTGTGAAATTACAAAAAAAACCTTCTCTATATATAATACACAGCGTGCTTCTCCATCACTAAAAACTGTACACACATGGTTACCGTATGTCAATGCAGTCTAAAAGCTTGACAGCTGACACCTTTTCATGTCACTTCATTGGCACTTAATCATGTGTATAAACTCCAATTCACACCTTTGTCTTTTCAGACACTGTAATATTCTGTAGCATTTACGTAGTTGAAGCTCCTAATTTAGTCTTCTCACTGTACAACATACCATCTGTTGAAAGCTGACTTCAAGAATAAGGTATTTTTGTACGGTAATTTGCATATTGTCTGCTAAATACAAGATAAAACGGATACATGGGATATGTTATTTGTGGGACAACCCTTTTAAAGGTGCCATGCCCTGAATCCTGTGTCTGCTCAGTTACTTGTAAAGAGGAATAATAGAACTGATCCAGAATGAAGTAAAATTCAATTTATTGAAGAAATATTAAAACATTTTCATTTGTGAGGCTCCAGGACCAACGTGTTTCCATGGCATGGTGGTCTTACTCATGGTCAGACCACAAGAAAGACCGCTGTGGTAACAATATGAGTGGAGGAGGAAACGTGAATCTTAAAGAACTCCCACAAAAAATGTTTATTCTCTGACCTGTTAGAAAGGTGCATGATATAATCTATAGTGAATGTAATCTTCTTATCAGAGCCTGTTATTGTGAGTAATAACCTCTCTTCTTATTGTAGCTGGGTCATGTGACCAACTCTCTGACCTCCAGCTGACCCAGGATAGGAAGCCAGTTACTGCTCTATTCATTCCTATGAGACTGAAGTTAACCATTAAAAGGAATCAACCACTGAGGGATCTCACATTTTTTATCTTCTATTTCCTGGGTAACCCGGTACAAATATATTTTTACTTTAACATTATTAGAGTCACTTGGCTCTCTCATCAACAATACAGCATCTTTTCTATGCTATTGGCTCTAGGGGGGCGGTGGCTGCCCCCATTCTTTTACCTAAACTAGTCTTCCTCAACTGCAGTCCTCAGGTCCCACCTGCCAGTCATGGTTTTTCCTTAGTATTGGGTAGGTGATATTAGTATCTATGCATCAGGACCTACCACAGGTATTCATTCTGTGGGATATTCGAAATCATGACCAGTAGGTGGGCCTTGAGGACTGGAGTTGGGGAACACTGCCCTAAACCACTCCTGCTGCTAAATGAAGCAGTTTGGTTAATAGGACTATATTAGGGAATTTTTGTTTTTACAGTTTGCTCGTATACATGAACAGAGTCTTACCTGTGGTGAATCCGCACTTTCATCTAAATACCAGAAGGTTGTAGTTCAGGCAACACATATATCTTAGTAAAATCAGTTTGACCCTCAGGTATGGATGCATCTTGTGTTCTAGGTCTAAATGTTAAATGTAGATAAATGTGTAGTATTATATGCTATGAGTTGGAGCGTACGACAGCCAGGCACTTTTTGTATTTTTCTTGCTTGTCACTCCTGTTATCCTATATCTCTCACAGTCTCAAGAGCTTCACTGTTCTCTAGAGAGTTACTGTTACCTCCAGGAAGTGCTTAATATATTATTTTCCACAAAAACCAGAAATGACAGCAACCACAAGCTGTACAAAGCCAGTAGAAATTGTCCTGTTGTTAACCCTTTCATTGTGACATGTCAAAGCCAAATCTCTGGTAGCTGTCCAGTAGAGAGGTGCTGTAACCGGGATACTGAGTTTTACTAGATCCAGATTTTCACCTTCTTACAGAAAATCCAAATAATCCTCATGGTTAATGTGATTAGATGGCCAGACTGGTAATTACAGCATATGCTTAGACACCATTGTTACATATGCCATTCATCTACACGTAGAGTAACTTTCCAAATACTTCATTGTACATTACATCATATAAAAAAGCCCCTCGAGATGGGATGACTGAGCAGGCAATTGTCGGCAATGAACTGTTCATTCCTGATAATTGCCTGCTTGTCACAGGAGGTGAGAGCTGCATTTACATGTAGTAATCACCTCCGTTGTATGGGGAGTAGCTGTCACTACTGTGATCTATGATCTCTATAAAGAGTCATTGTTTGTGGGCACCAGATCATTGGTGATCGACAACACTTTTACATGGCCTATCAGGAGCGACAGTTCATATGAGCATTCATTCCCAATAATTGGTCCTTGTAAAGGGGCATTTATTCTTTTACAGTGTGGATTTACAATCCTCAAGAGGGTTATCCCATGAATTCTTTCTCAATTATCTGTTTATATTCTCTTTCTGTGGGCAGGCAGCAGCTCATCAAGCACCTACATGGTCTAGGATTCAACGCAATCAACTCTTTTTAAACCCTTCCTCAACTACAAAATAGTCCCCTAAAGATACATATGGTATACAATGCTCCCTCAATTTCCTTCACCACTGTCTAGACTGAGAGATATCTATATACAGTACTTCTATGAATTTAGAACTAAGGATGAATGAGTGAATTTGGGTCTGGATGCTTCACTATGAGATCACTATGCTGGCACTGAGGGGAGAGGAAGGGAGCAGGGTTGTTACTGAAAATGCTAGTCCAGCTCTAAATGCAGTAGAAGGTGGACCTGAAGGATAACTAGCAGGCGGCCCTACCAAATGAAAATTAAATGTAAATTTTACATAATATGTTTCTTGCATGTATATTGCATTAACCCCCTTATTGGAAATGCCCCATTCATTGTATAGTAATACTTTTAGGAGATAACCCCTTTAAAACAACAATCTAAATTGGTTCTTCCTGTGAGTTGCATGGAGGCACATTTCACCTTAACTATACTTAGCTAAACTAAAATACGGACATTACAACATTAATTTTGGATAAACATGGCCGCAATGCTTTATTTAGGGTTACCAATAGAGATGAGCGAGCATACTCGATCGAGCTTGGTGCTCATTCGAGTATTAGGGTACTCGTAAGTGCTCGCTGCTCGGACGAGTATCTCGCCATGCTCGAGGAAATGGCAACTTCCGCATCATGCTTTTTTGGCGCCTATAAACACAGCCAATCACAAGCCAGGAGACTCTACGGTACACCCAGCATCACGTGGGGCCCTTACATGTCGATAGCAGGGGATAGCTGGCCTGATCAGGTGACCCTGGAATATACTAGTGACTGGCCGCGGTGCTCGGCTCAGATGCCGTCTGGATGTCGTTAGGGATAGAGCTGCTGCGTTTCAGGGAGAGTGTTAGGGCCTGCATTTAGTTCTCTGTTAGGCAGGAATCACCCACAAAGAACCCAACAGCCCTTCTAAGGGCTAGAAGACATTTTTTTTTGTCTCCTGGCTTGGCTGGCTGGCTGGCACTAGTAGTGCAGCTATCGCCACATATAACCCCCTTTTTTTATGTTATATCTCAGTGATACAAATCCATTGCACACAGCAGTGTGGAACCATTCTGTGTGTCACAGTTCAGTACACTCACTATTTTCTGTCCAGGTGACACTTTCTGTACGTCACAGAATAGAACCAAGTCATTTGCTACCTGTCAAGTATACAGCTTGATCCTAAAAATCTCTGTGCGACATTTGTCTGGGTCGCAGTCTAAATAGCCACCGTCAGTCGGGTGTCAGTCAGTTCTACAATAGTTTCTGCATGTCACGTTCCAAAAAAAAACTAAACTAAAAAAAAAATATAAAAAAAAAAATAGTTTTTTTGTTGTTTTAGCTCAGTGATACAAATCCATTTCACACAACTGCATGTAACCTTTCTGTGTGTCACAGTTCAGCACACTCACTCCAATCCGTATATTCTGTCGAGGTGACACTTTCTGTACGTCACAGAATACAACCAAGTCATTTGCTACCTGTCACGTATATAGATTGATCCTAAAAATCTCTGTGCGACATTTGTCTGGGTCGCAGTCTAAAACGCCACCGTCAGTAGGGTGTCAGTCAGTTCTACCATAGTTTCTGCACGTCACGTTCCAAAAAAAACTAAACTAAAAAAAAAATATAAAAAAAAATTAGTTTTTTTGTTGTTTTAGCTCAGTGATACAAATCCATTTCACACAGCTGCGTTTAACCTTTCTGTGTGTCACAGTTCAGCACACTCGCTCCAATCCGTATATTCTGTCCAGGTGACACTTTCTGTACGTCACAGAATACAACCAAGTCATTTGCTACCTGTCACGTATATAGATTGATCCTAAAAATCTCTGTGCGACATTTGTCTGGGTCGCAGTCTAAATAGCCACCGTCAGTAGGTTGTCAGTCAGCTCTACCATAGTTTCTGCACGTCACGTTCCAAAAAAAACAAAACAAAACAAAAATATAAAAAAAATATTAAAAAAAATTAGTTTTTTTGGTGTTTTAGCTCAGTGATACAAATCCATTTCACACAGCTGCGTGTAACCTTTCTGTGTGTCACAGTTCAGCACACTCGCTCTAATCCGTATATTCTGTCCAGGTGACACTTTCTGTACGTCACAGAATACAACCAAGTCATTTGCTACCTGTCACATATATAGATTGATCCTAAAAATCTCTGTGCGACATTTGTCTGGGTCGCAGTCTAAATAGCCACCGTCAGTAGGGTGTCAGTGAGCTCTACCATAGTTTCTGCACGTCACGTTCCAAAAAAAAACAAAAATCCAAAACAAAATATACAAAAAAAATTAGTTTTTTTGTTGTTTTAGCTCAGTGATACAAATCCATTTCACACAGCTGCGTGTAACCTTTCTGTGTGTCACAGTTCAGCACACTCGCTCCAATCCATATATTCGGTCCAGGTGACACTTTCTGTACGTCACAGAATACAACCAAGTCATTTGCTACCTGTCATGTATATAGATTGATCCTAAAAATCTCTGTGCGACATTTGTCTGGGTCGCAGTCTAAATAGCCACCGTCAGTAGGGTGTCAGTCAGCTCTTCGATAGTTTCTGCACGTCACGTTCCAAAAAAAACAAAGCAAAAAAAAAAATATTAAAAAAAATTAGTTTTTTTGTTGTTTTAGCTCAGTGATACAAATCCATTTCACACAGCTGCGTGTAACCTTTCTGTGTGTCACAGTTCAGCACACTCGCTCCAATCCGTATATTCTGTCCAGGTGACACTGTCTGTACGTCACAGAATACAAGCAAGTCATTTGCTACCTGTCACGTATATAGATTGATCCTAAAAATCTCTGTGCGACATTTGTCTGGGTCGCAGTCTAAATAGCCACCGTCAGTAGGGTGTCAGTGAGCTCTACCATAGTTTCTGCACGTCACGTTCCAAAAAAAAACAAAACAAAACAAAAAATATAAAAAAAAATATTAAAAAAAAATTAGTTTTTTTGTTGTTTTAGCTCAGTGATACAAATCCATTTCACACAGCTGCGTGTAACCTTTCTGTGTGTCACAGTTCAGCACACTCACTCCAACCCGTATATTCTGTCCAGGTGACACTTTCTGTACGTCACAGAATACAACCAAGTCATTTGCTACCTGTCACATATATAGATTGATCCTAAAAATCTCTGTGCGACATTTGTCTGGGTCGCAGTCTAAATAGCCACCATCAGTAGGGTGTCAGTCAGCTCTACGATAGTTTCTGCACGTCACGTTCCAAAAAAAACTAAACTAAAAAAAAAATATTAAAAAAAATTTGTTTTTTTGTTGTTTTAGCTCAGTGATACAAATCCATTTCACACAGCTGCGTGTAACCTTTCCGTGTGTCACAGTTCAGCACACTCGCTCCAATCCATATATTCTGTCCAGGTGACACTTTCTGTACGCCACAGAATACAACCAAGTCATTTGCTACCTGTCACGTATATAGATTGATCCTAAAAATCTCTGTGCAACATTTGTCTGGGGCGCAGTCTAAATAGCCACCGTCAGTAGGGTGTCAGTCAGTTCTACAATAGTTTCTGCATGTCACGTTCCAAAAAAAACTAAACTAAAAAAAAAATGAACTAAAAAAAAAATTAGTTTTTTTGTTGTTTTAGCTCAGTGATACAAATCCATTTCACACAACTGCATGTAACCTTTCTGTGTGTCACAGTTCAGCACACTCACTCCAATCCGTATATTCTGTCCAGGTGACACTTTCTGTACGTCACAGAATACAACCAAGTCATTTGCTACCTGTCACGTATATAGATTGATCCTAAAAATCTCTGTGCGACATTTGTCTGGGTCGCAGTCTAAATAGCCACCGTCAGTAGGGTGTCAGTCAGCTCTACCATAGTTTCTGCATGTCACGTTCCAAAAAAAACAAAACAAAAAAAAAATATAAAAAAAAATATAAAAAAAAATTAGTTTTTTTGTTGTTTTAGCTCAGTGATACAAATCCCTTTCACACAGCTGCGTGTAACCTTTCTGTGTGTCACAGTTCAGCACACTCGCTCCAATCCGTATATTCTGTCAAGGTGATACTTTCTGTACGTCACAGAATACAACCAAGTCATTTGCTACCTGTCACGTATATAGATTGATCCTAAAAATCTCTGTGCGACATTTGTCTGGGTCGCAGTCTAAATAGCCACCGTCAGTAGGGTGTCAGTGAGCTCTACCATAGTTTCTGCACGTCACGTTCCAAAAAAAACAAAACAAAACAAAAAATATAAAAAAAATATTTAAAAAAATTAGTTTTTTTGTTGTTTTAGCTCAGTGATACAAATCCATTTCACACAGCTGCGTGCAACCTTTCTGTGTGTCACAGTTCAGCACACTCACTCCAACCCGTATATTCTGTCCAGGTGACACTTTCTGTACGTCACAGAATACAACCAAGTCATTTGCTACCTGTCACGTATATAGACTGATCCTAAAAATCTCTGTGCAACATTTGTCTGGGGCGCAGTCTAAATAGCCACCGTCAGTAGGGTGTCAGTCAGATCTACGATAGTTTCTGCACGTCACGTTCCAAAAAAAACTAAACTAAAAAAAAATATAAAAAAAAATTAGTTTTTTTGTTGTTTTAGCTCAGTGATACAAATCCATTTCACACAGCTGCGTGTAACCTTTCTGTGTGTCACAGTTCAGCACACTCTCTCCAATCCATATATTCTGTCCAGGTGACACTTTCTGTACGTCACAGAATACAACCAAGTCATTTGCTACCTGTCACGTATATAGATTGATCCTAAAAATCTCTGTGCGACATTTGTCTGGGTCGCAGTCTAAATAGCCACCGTCAGTAGGGTGTCAGTCAGCTCTACCATAGTTTCTGCACGTCACGTTCCAAAAAAACAAAACAAAAAAAAATATAAAAAAAAAATATTAAAAAAAATTAGTTTTTTTGTTGTTTTAGCTCAGTGATACAAATCCATTTCACACAGCTGCGTGTAACCTTTCTGTGTGTCACAGTTCAGCACACTCGCTCCAATCCGTATATTCTGTCCAGGTGACACTTTCTATACGTCACAGAATACAACCAAGTCATTTGCTACCTGTCACGTATATAGATTGATCCTAAAAATCTCTGTGCGACATTTGTCTGGGTCGCAGTCTAAATAGCCACCGTCAGTAGGGTGTCAGTCAGCTCTACCATAGTTTCTGCACGTCACGTTCCAAAAAAAACAAAAATCCAAAACAAAATATACAAAAAAATTTGTTTTTTTTGTTGTTTTAGCTCAGTGATACAAATCCATTTCACACAGCTGCGTGTAACCTTTCTGTGTGTCACAGTTCAGCACACTCGCTCCAATCCATATATTCTGTCCAGGTGACACTTTCTGCACGTCACAGAATACAACCAAGTCATTTGCTACCTGTCATGTATATAGATTGATCCTAAAAATCTCTGTGCGACATTTGTCTGGGTCGCAGTCTAAATAGCCACCGTCAGTAGGGTGTCAGTCAGCTCTTCGATAGTTTCTGCACGACACGTTCCAAAAAAACAAAGCAAAAAAAAAAATATAAAAAAATATATTTAAAAAAATTAGTTTTTTTGTTGTTTTAGCTCAGTGATACAAATCCATTTCACACAGCTGCGTGTAACCTTTCTGTGTGTCACAGTTCAGCACACTCGCTCCAATCCGTATATTCTGTCCAGGTGACACTGTCTGTACGTCACAGAATACAACCAAGTCATTTGCTACCTGTCACGTATATAGATTGATCCTAAAAATCTCTGTGCGACATTTGTCTGGGTCGCAGTCTAAATAGCCACCGTCAGTAGGGTGTCAGTGAGCTCTACCATAGTTTCTGCACGTCACGTTCCAAAAAAAACAAAACAAAACAAAAATATTTAAAAAAAATATTTAAAAAATTAGTTTTTTTGTTGTTTTAGCTCAGTGATACAAATCCATTTCACACAGCTGCGTGTAACCTTTCCGTGTTTCACAGTTCAGCACACTCGCTCCAATCCGTATATTCTGTCCAGGTGACACTTTCTGTACGTCACAGAATACAACCAAGTCATTTGCTACCTGTCACGTATATAGATTGATCCTAAAAATCTCTGTGCGACATTTGTCTGGGTCGCAGTCTAAATAGTCACCGTCAGTAGGGTGTCAGTCAGTTCTACGATAATTTCTGCACGTCATGTTCCAAAAAAAACTAAACTAAAAAAAAATATAAAAAAAATTCGTTTTTTTGTTGTTTTAGCTCAGTGATACAAATCCATTTCACACAGCTGCGTGTAACCTTTCTGTGTGTCACAGTTCAGCACACTCTCTCCAATCCATATATTCTGTCCAGGTGACACTTTCTGTACGTCACAGAATACAACCAAGTCATTTGCTACCTGTCACGTATATAGATTGATCCTAAAAATCTCTGTGCGACATTTGTCTGGGTCGCAGTCTAAATAGCCACCGTCAGTAGGTTGTCAGTCAGCTCTACGATAGTTTCTGCACGTCACGTTCCAAAAAAAACAAAACAAACACAAAAAAAATTTAAAAAAAAATTAGTTTTTTTGTTGTTTTAGCTCAGTGATACAAATCCATTTCACACAGCTGCGTGTAACCTTTCTGTGTGTCACAGTTCAGCACACTCACTCCAATCCGTATATTCTGTCCAGGTGACACTTTCTGTACGTCACAGAATACAACCAAGTCATTTGCTACCTGTCACGTATATAGACTGATCCTAAAAATCTCTGTGCAACATTTGTCTGGGTCGCAGTAGGGTGTCAGTCAGCTCTACGATAGTTTCTGCACGTCACGTTCCAAAAAAAACTAAACTAAAAAAAAAATATTAAAAAAAAAAATAGTTTTTTTGTTGTTTTAGCTCAGTGATCAAATCCATTTCACACAGCTGTGTGTAACCTTTCTGTGTGTCACAGTTCAGCACACTCGCTCCAATCCATATATTCTGTCCAGGTGACACTTTCTGTACGTCACTTAATTAAACCAGACTGAACAAGTTTGTGGGTTTCAGTACACCAGGCCCGTTTATTTTTTTTATATCATACACTTATATACAGAAAATGTTGAACCCCAGGGCTAAGGGTCGAGGACGAGGGCGTGGGCATTCCATTACTGCAGGGGGCAGAGGCCGTGGTCCTGGGCAGGGTGAGACAGTACCTGCTGATGAGGGAGCAGGGGAATGCCGCAGAGCTACACTCCCTAGCTTCATGTCTCAACTTACAGGGACACGTGGTAGAGGACTGTTGAAACCACAACAGTGCGAACAGCTGATCTCGTGGATTGCGGACAATGCTTCAAGTAATTTGTCCACCAGTCAGTCTTCCACGCAGTCCACCCACGTTACCCAAGGGAGCACTCCTCTGGCTCCTCCACCTCAACCTCCTATCCCCCAGTCTGCCCCCTCCCAGGAAAATTTGGAATGCGATCCGGCATACTCTCAGGAACTGTTTTCTGGACCCTTCCCAGAGTCACAAACCACTTCTCAGGTTGCTGCTGACCTCGTTCCCGATGCCCAAGTTTTCCAACTGTCGCAAGTCTGTGGGTGATGATGATGATGACAATGTTGAGTTAGTGGAAGAAGTTTGTAAAGAGGTGTCGGACGATGAGGAGACACGGTTGTCAGACAGTGGTGAAGTTGTTGTAAGGGGAGGAATTCCGAGGGGGGAGCAGACTGAGGAATCGGAGGATGACGAGGTGACTGACCCAAGCTGGGTTGATATGCCGAGTGAAGACAGTGCTTCTGAGGCGGAGGCGAGTGCTGCACCAGAACAGGTTGTAAGAGGCAGTGGTGTGGCCAGAGGGAGAAGCAGGGCCAGAGCTGGTGCATCAGCAGCAACTGTTTCACGTAGTGAAGCTCCCGTGGCGAGGCCTAGATGTTCGCAAGTCTGGAGGTTCTTTAAAGAAAGTGAGGATGACCGACGCACTGTGGTGTGCAACCTGTGCCACACCAGGATCAGCAGGGGTGCCACCACTACTAGCCTAACCACCACCAGCATGCGCAGGCATATGAGTGCTAAACACCCCACTCAATGGAACCAAGGCCGTTCACCACCTCCTGCGGGTCACACCACTGCGTCACTCGCTGCCTCTGCTAGTCAACCCCCTGCCCAGGACCCCGGCACAAGCGCCTCCCGCCGGAAAACCACACCTTTGCCTCCACGATCCTCCACAGTGTCCACCAACGTGTCCCAGCGCAGTTTTCAGCTGTCTTTACAGCAGACGCTGGAGCGCAAGAGGAAATACAGTTCCACCCACCCACATGCCCAAGCCCTCAACGTCCACATCTCCAAATTGCTTAGCCTGGAGATGCTGCCCTATAGGCTGGTAGAGACCGAGGCCTTTCGCAATCTCATGGCGGTGGCTGCCCCTCGGTATTCGGTCCCCAGCCACCACTATTTTTCCCGATGTGCCATCCCAGCCCTACACCAGCACGTGTCAGAGAACATCATCCGTGCCCTGACCAACGCTGTTTCTGAGAAGGTCCACCTAACCACGGACACGTGGACAAGTGCTGCCGGGCAGGGACACTATATCTCACTGACGGCACATTGGGTTAACTTGGTGGAGGCTGGGACCGAGAATGAGCCTGGGGCCGCTCATGTATTGCCCACACCGAGGATTGCGGGGCCTACCTCGGTCATGGTCTCTCAGACGTACTATGCCTCCCCCTCCTCCTCCTCCACCGAATTACCATCCGTGGGCACGGCGCCTTCAGTCGGTAGCTCTAGGCGCAGCAGCAGTGCTGTGGGAAAGCGCCAGCAGGCGGTGCTCAAACTGCTGAGCATAGGTGAAAAAAGGCACACCACCCAAGAGCTGTTACAGGGCATCACGGCGCAGACCGATCTGTGGCTGGCACCGCTGAACCTGAAGCCAGGCATGGTTGTGTGTGACAACGGGCGTAACCTGGTGGCGGCTCTGCAACTCGGCAGACTGACACATGTGCCATGCCTGGCCCACGTGTTCAATCTAATAGTTCAGCGGTTCCTCAAGACATACCCCAATCTGTCTGATTTGCTCACCAAGGTGCGCCGCATCTGTGCGCATTTCCGCAAGTCCACCACAGATGCTGCCACTCTCAGGGCAGCGCAGCGCTGCCTACAACTGCCCGCTCACCGACTGTTGTGCGACGTGCGACTGTTGCGCTTGTCACAAGAGACGGTGGAGGAAGATACGTCGCTTGATAGCCAGAGCACCCTCCGGTCTGTTTCTCAGCGCGTATCGGAGGAGGGGGATGAGGATGAGGAGGAAGAGGAGGCGAATGTCGGCGAGACAGTAGAGGGTACCAGTGCTCAGTCCTTAACTCTTGAGCGTGTATGGGCTGAACGAGGAGGACTTGGAGGAGGAGGAGGAAATGGAGAGTCAGGCCAGTGAGTAGAGGAATTTTTGCGTGTTGGGACTCTGGCGCAACATGGCAGACTTCATGTTAGGCTGCATATTCCGTGACCCTCGCGTTAGAAGAATTTTTTCAAACACCGATTACTGGGTGTTCACTCTCCTGGACCACGGTACAAGCAGAACCTTTCCACATCTCATCCTGCAGAGGAAAGGAGTATGAGAGTGAATAGATATCAACAGGCCCTGGTGCACAAGCTGAAACAATTCTTCCCATCTGACGCCACTAGCGGCAGAGGCATGTTCTGTGGGGCCAAGTAGCGGGGGAGAGGAGGCGAGCAGGCAGCTTGTCCAGCACTGGCAGGGGAACGCTCTCCTAAGGCTTTGGCCAATTTTATGTCACCCAGCAAGACACTGTCACCTGTCCCCAGTCTAGGCAGAGTAGGGGGGAGCTGTACAGAAAGATGGTGAGGGAGTACCTAGCTGACCATACCAACGTCCGTAGCGATCACTCTGCTCCATACAACTACTGGGGTTTCAAAGCTGGACACGTGGCCTGAACTGGCGCTGTTCGCCTTGGAAGGTGCTGGCTGCCCTGCCGCTAGTGTGCTGTCAGAGCGGGTATTCAGTGCAGCTGTGGCGTCATCAACCGATAAGCGTACACCGCCTGTCAACTGACAGCACTGACAGGCTGACGCTTAATTAAAATGAACAAAGCATGGATTTCACCGGAATTCAAATCTCCTCCGGGGGAAAGCAGCTAAAGATTTAAATAACTTATGTATCCGATTCCTCTTCTCTACTCCTCCTACTCCTCCTCCTCCTCCATATCGTCTTTGCCTAACGCTGACCAAAAAAACGCCATTTTTTAGAGGTCCAACTGGCACTCTTTTACCACAATTTTTCAGGAGGGCCCCCTACAGGCCCTCTTCAAACAATTTTTAGGTCCACCTACAGCCCTCTTCCAAACAATTTTTCCGGAGGTCCACCTACAGGCCCTCTCTCCAAACAATTTTTCCGGAGGTCCACCTACAGCCCTCTCCAAACATTTTTCAGGTCCACCTACAGGCCCTCTTCCAAACAATTTTTCCGGAGGTCCACCTACAGGCCCTCTCTCCAAACAATTTTTCCGGAGGTCCACCTACAGGCCCTCTCTCCAAACAATTTTTCCGGAGGTCCACCTACAGGCCCTCTCTCCAAACAATTTTTCCAGAGGTCCACCTACAGGCCTCTCTCCAAACAATTTTTCCGGAGGTCCACCATAGGCCCTCTGTCCAAGACAATTTTCCGGAGGTCCACCTACAGGCTCTCTCTCCAAACAATTTTTTCCGCAGGTCACCTACAGGCCCTCTCGGCCAAAACAATTTTTACGGAAGTCCACCTACAGGCCCTCTCTCCAATTCCAGTTTCCAGTTTTATTTGCGCAAACTGCGTAAATTTTTATTTTGGGGATAGGTTGAAAAATAATATTACCTTGCGTATCTATATTGCCCAACATTGGATTACGGTACAAGTAGAAGACTAAACACATGCTGCCCACAGGGTTCCGCAAATCTCGCCATTGTCCACCACATCCTCAGGACAACACTGGTAAATCCACCTGTCAGCAACAAGGAAACAGCAAAAGTCTTGCGAATTGGGGCAGAGAATTTGTGGGCTAGCACATCAGAGAAGGGAGGTGACTATGGGGTTCCAGGGAGTACGTGACCACAATGCAATATCCATTTAAAAGTCATGCCACCATTGATCAAGCTCATAATTGACAATTGTACCGGTTGATGCTAAATTTTTAAAGTTGGGGTCCTGCGTCGTCATTCTAAATACATCCGGCTGTTGTCACCACCACACACACTAGCCCAGGGGGCACTCCTCTGGCTCTTCCAGCTCAACCTCCTTCCCCCAGCCTGCCCCCCCACCTACAGGCCCTCTCTCCAAACAATTTTTCCGGAGCTCCACCTACAGGCCCTCTCTCCAAACAATTTTTCCGCAGGTCTACGGCCTACAGCCCTCTCTCCAAACAATTTTCCGGAGCTCCACCTACAGGCCTCTCTCCAATTCCAGTTTCCAGTTTTATTTGCGCAAACTGTGTAAATTTTTATTTTGGGATAGGTTTGAAAAATAATATTTACCTGCGTATCTATATTGCCCAACATTGGATACGGTAGCAAGTAGAAGACCTAAACACATGCTGCCCACAGGGTTCCGCAAATTCCTGGTCCACAATGTCCAAGAGCTCGAGTTCTGTTGATGAGCAACAAGTCCTTCTGTGCTGAAATCGCCCCCACGTCTCCATCTAAGAACCTAAAGACCATTGTGGAGAGAGCGGCACAGCTCGGCCATCAAAGTGACGAACCCCGAACGCCAGACTGCGCAGAGAAGATAACGAATAAATGTCTCTATGGTTATTTTTGCTAATAAAAGTTTAAATAAACACAAAAAAAATTGATTTGTTCCTGTGCCTGATCCACCCAAGTTGAATCTGTCCCATCATGAGAAAGTCCCCCCAAGGAGTCCCACTGTAACTTGCTTCCCATACAACTACCTCACCTCACACCCTGTGTCTCGCCATTGTCCACCACCTCCTCAGACAACACTGGTAAATCCACACTGTCAGCACACGGAAACAGCAAAAGGTCTTTGCGAATTGGGGCAGAGAATGTTGTGGGCTAGCACATCAGAGTAGGGGTGACTATGGGGTTCCAGGGAGTACGTGACCACATGCAATATCCATTTAAAAGTCATGCCACAATTGATCGAGCTCATAATTGACAATTGTACCGGTTGATGCTAAATTTTTAAGTTGGGGTCCTGCGTCGTCATTCTAACTACATCCGGCTGTTGTCACCACCACACACGCTAGCCCAGGGGGCACTCCTCTGGCTCTTCCAGCGAAACCTCCTTCCCCCCAGCCTGCCCCCCACCTACAGGCCCTCTCTCCAAACAATTTACGTCTTTGTCCTATCTTTTCTCTCTTCCAAACCATTTTTTCCGGATAGCTGCCATATACGGTATTAAAACTGAGTAGTATACATGGAAGACATACCACACTTGATCAATCCATAATTTACGACTGTACCGGTTTGATGCTAAATTTTTAAGTTGGGGTCCTGCGTCGTCATTCTAATACATCCGGCTGTTGTCACCACCACACACGCTAGCCCAGGGGGCACTCCTCTGGCTCTTCCAGCGAAACCTCCTTCCCCCCAGCCTGCCCCCCCACCTACAGGCCCTCTCTCCAAACAATTTACCCGGTAGGGGACGTATTAGATATTGTACTGATTCTTTTTTGTTCTCTTTTAATTGCCTCCTAGACGAATAGACTGCTTGGAAGCAGCTATGCTCACCACTTTACCACCAACAGCCACAGCAACTGATAAGACAGATACTAAACTTGATGTCAGCTGCAGTGCCAGCATGAGCAGTGGTGTCACCTGCAGGCGGTGATGGACCTTCGTTGCACCTAGTTGCGGTGCTTCCCTAACATGTGATGGGTATTTGCCTTGCCTTTCTTGGTTCTGGGTGAGCACAATTGCCATGAGGGTAACCACCAGGCTGTTGCCTGAGAATTTGGGGTAATGGTGGGATTAGGCAGCCTCAGAGGCATCCTATGCATGCTCCCCTGCTGTTCCTGTCCATTTTCCGTGGTGTTCCATCATTTTCTGAGGTTTCCAGGTTTTCACCCGGCCTTCCCTAGGCAGAGCCTTGGTTCCCCTGCAAAAATGCTCGAGTCTCCCATTGACTTCAATGGGGTTCGTTATTCGAAACGAGCACCCGAGCATCGGGAAAAGTTCGACTCGAATAACGAGCACCCGAGCATTTTAGTGCTCGC